>SJYT01005165.1:292111-311885 GCA_006410635.1 Cephalophus harveyi
TGCTTCTGTTAGGTCCATACCATTTCTGTCCTTTATCGAGCCCATCTTTGCATGCAGTGTTCCCTTGGTATCTCTAGTTTTCCTGAAGAGATCTCTAGTCTTTCCCATTCTGTTGTTTTCCTTTATTTCTTTGCATTGATCACTGAGGAAGGCTTTCTTATGTCTCCTTGCTATTCTTTGGAACTCTGTATTCAGATGCTTATATCTTTCCTTTTCTCCTTTGCTTTTCACTTCTCTTCTTTTCACAGCTATTTGTAAGGCCTCCCCAGACACACATTTTGCATATTTTAAAATATACTTTAAAATATGTCAAATGAAATGTGCAGCCAGTAATTAATTATGGCATCAATTCTTTTTTCCCTTCCTTTTTATATACAACTTGTTAAGGTATAATTCACATACCATAAATTTTACCTATTGTAAGTGAATGTACAGTTTAAGATTTTTGCCAAATTTACAGTTTTCCAACCATCAGGAAAATCGAAATATAAAACATTTTTTTCCTGCCCTCTAAAATTCCCTTGAGCTTGTTTGTCACCAATTCGTACACCTAGCTCAACTCCATGCAAACACTGGGCTGTTTTCTGTCTCTATAAATCTGCATTTCTGTAAATTTTATTTTTTTTAATTTTTGGTAACATGAGCAACTCAATTTATTATGACTGATAATGCATAAGATACTTTCATTATTTAAATATAAGAGCCTATAATCAGAATCAATAGAAATGATGTTCTAGTGAGTTTGTAAATATTTTTCCAAATATACAAGGTTGTTTTATGAGGATTTCCCTTTCTTGGTACAGGGAGATATTCATTTGATTGCCTATAATAAAGAATACAAAGACTTTAAATTGAGAAAGACTGATAATCTCTTAAATAATCAGATATACCTGACACTACACACCATACCCCACTTGTTTGTTCTTCTTTAGGAATATATATGTGTGTGTATATGTATGTATATAAATATACATATATATGTATTTTTAAATTTTTTGTTGACATATAGCTGATTTACAATGAGTGTTCGTTTCAGTTCTATAGCAGAGTGATTCAGTTATACATATATATATATTATTTTTCAGATTCTTTTCAGTGTTAGGTTATTATAAGATATTGATGTAGTTCCTTTGCTATACAGTAGGCCCTTGTTTATCTATTTTATATACAGTAGTGTATATCTGTTAATCCCAAATTCCTAATTTATCCCTTGCCCCCTCTCCCCTTTTGGTAACCATGAGACTGGGTTCTATGTCTGTGAGTCTATTTCTGTTTTGTAAACAAATTCATTTGTATCTTTTTCTTTAGATTCCACAAATAAGTGGTTTTATATTTGTCTTTTTCTCTGACTTACTTCCCTTAGTATGATCATCTCTAGGTCCATCCATGTTGCCCCAAATGGCATTGTTTCATTCCTTTTTACAGCTGAGTAGTATTCCATTGTGTGTGTGTGATGTGAGTGTGTGTATGTGTATACAAACGACATCTTCTTTATCCATTCATCTGTTCATAAACACTTAGGTTGCTTCCATATCTTGTCTATTGTAAATAGGGCTGCTGTGAGCACCGGGGTGAATGTATATTTTCATATTAGAATTTTTGTCTTTTCCAGATATATGCCCAGGAGTGGGAATGCTGGATCATATGGTAGTTGAACCCCATACTGTTCTCCATAGTGACCGCACCAATTTACATTCTCATCAACAGTGTATGAAGGTTTCCTTTTCTCTACACACTCTCCAGCATTTATTATTTTTAGACTTTTTGATGATGGAGAAAAGACAGTCTCTTCAGCAAGATGTGTTGGAAAAGTTGAAGAATAAATCAATGAAGTAGAATACTCTCTACACCATTCACAAAAGTAAACTCAAAATGAACATAAATGACCTAAATGTAAAGCATGAAACCATAAAACTCCTAGAATAGAACATAGACAAAATATTCTCTGACATAAATTGCAGTAATTTCTCTTTGGTCAGTCCCCCAACACAATAGGAATATAAATAAAAATAAATGGACCCTAATCAAACTTACAATCTTTTACACAGCAAAGGAAACCATAAGCAAAATGAAAAGACAACCAGGGAAAAATATTTGCAATGATGTAGCTGACAAGAGTTTCATTTACAAACTACACAAGTAGTTCATACAGCTCAACATAAAACAATCGAAAAATGAGCAGAAGACCTAATTAGATATTTCTCTAAAGAAGACATACAGATGGCCAACAGCACATAAAAAAGATGCTCAACATCATTAATTATTAATGAAATGTAAATCAAGACTACCATGAGGTATCACCTCACACACATTAAATGGCCATCATCTGTCTATAAATAATAAATGCTGGGCATTTTTATATAACTGGATCATACAATATGCAGTCCTTTGCATGTGGCTACTTTTACTTGCCATACTGTTTTTGAGCTTCTTCTATGTTGTAATAAGAACATTATTTTGCTCTGTTTTTATTTATAAATAATATTCTACTGTAATATTCTATGTACATATTTATTCTATATATAATAGAACAAAATAATACTCTAGAATAATATATATAAAGTATTATATTATATATAAAATAATATTCTATTATAAAAAATATATACCTCAGACATGCAAATGGTACCACCCTTATGGCAGAAATAAAGAGGAACTAAAGAGCATCTTGATGAAGGTGAAAAGGAGAGTGAAAAAGCTGGTTTGAAACTTAACATTCAAAAAACCAAGATAATGGTATCTGGTCCCATCACTTCATGGCAAATAGATGGGAAACAATGAAAACAGTGACAGAGTTTATTTTCTTGGGCTGAAAAATCACTGCAGATGGTGAATGCATCCATGAAATTAAAAGATGCTTGCTCCTTGGAAGAAAAACTATGGCAAACCTAGACAGCATATTAACAACTAGAGACATTACTTTGCCGACAAAGGTCCATCTAGTCAAAGCTATGGTTTTTCCAGTGGTCATGTATGGATGTGATAATCGGACCATAAAGAAAGCTGAGCACTGAAGAATTGATGCTTTTGAATTGTGGTGCTGGAGAAGATTCTTGAGAGTCCCTTGGACTGCAAGGAGATCCATCCAGTCCATCCTAAAGGAAATCAGTCCTGGGTGTTCATTGGAAGGACTGATGTTGAAGCTGAAACTCCAATACTTTGGCCACCTCATGCGAAGAGCTGACTCGTTGGAAAAGACCCTGATGCTGGGAAAGATTGAAGGTAGGAGGAAAAGGGGACGACAGAGGATGAGATGGTTGGATGGCATCACCGACTCAATGGACATGAGTTTGAGCAAGCTCCAGGAGTTGGTGATGGACAGGGAAGCCCAGTGTACTGCGGTCCATGGGGTCACCAAGGGTCGGACACGACTGAGCAACTGAACTGAACTGAAATATTCTACTGTATGGATATATATTTTTCTTAGCCACTTCCCCAGTTGATAAACATTTAGCTTGTTTATAACTTTTATTATTTAATTTGTGTGAATATATGCTTTCATTTATTTTGAGTAAAGTTCTAGAAATTAAATCACTGAGATGTAAGTTAAGGTTACATTTAGCAGTAAAAAAGTATTTTGCAAATAGCATTCTTTATTTTTGAATAATAATTTTGTTATATGTAAAATTTTTGGTTCACACTTTTCTGTGGAAAGAATAAATAAACAATGAGGCAAAAGTCCTCAAATACAAGAGTAGCACTACTGTAGTTAAATTGTGGGGTCTAAATAGAAACGTAGAGTGAGAATATATGAATAAGACCTTAAAGAGTTCTTTGTGGGAGAATCCTGCCCTAATAAAAAGCAAGTGTCAAGTATGTGTTTGTACAGTAGAAGAAGTTATGATTATTGGTTAAGCAAACAACACAAGTGTTAAATTTTGTTATAGTTTGAAGTAACAAGAGAGACTTTTAAAATGTGTAATAAGAAACATTCCCAGTTATGATATAATTGTCTTGGGGAATACAGAACTTGGCAAAATAGAGCCCTGCTATTTAAGATTGGAGTGGGAAATGTTAAATGCAAGTAATGGACCTGTTTCAAGGCAGCAGGTGAGATGCATAAAACACACGGTTTAACTCTTTGACCTTCCCATAAAGCCCCACATTGGAGATACAGTTCAACAAGGTCTTCACAGTTAAACCCCTAAATAAAAACTACTAGTATGAAATCCAGGACTAAGATAATAATGCTATGCATGTCCTCTCTTTAAACTATTATAACCTTCTTGCAGTATAATAGACTTTATAAAATTAAACATACACTGTCTAATATACTTTAATTGTTCTTCCCAGGGAACCATTTATTTTGTTACTGGTAAAAATTACTTGAACCATCCATGATGTATATTAAATAAACAGAATACCCAGGGATAGGACCCAGGTCTCCTGCATTGCAGGTGGATTCTTTACTATCTGAGCCACTAGGGAAGCCCAAGAATATTGGAGTGGGTAGCCTCTCCCTTCTCCAGGGGATCTTCCTGACCCAGGGATCTAACTGGAATCTCCTGCATTGCAGGTGGGTTCTTTACCACCTGAGCTACCAGGGAAGCCTGTATAATATACTTTAATTTTTCCTTCCAGGAAACTATTTCTTCTGCTACTAGTGAAAAATTACTTGGACTATCCATGATGCATATTAAATAAACAGAATAGGGAGCTCAGAAATCAAAAATATTTCAAGAAAAGTTTGTGTATAATGGAGTTATATTTAAAATCTTCAAATATATTATTTATTATTAATACAATGAGCTGGCTACTTTGAAAATGAAATCTAGATTCACAGTTTACTCTTCAGTTCAAAATAAATTTCGCATTCATAAAAATGACAATAATAATAAGAGAACACCACAAGAAAATGTTGAATATGTTTGTATTGATGGAATACTAAAACTCCAAAATAGAACCTGAAACAATATAGTTGAAAACCAATATATTTGACAGTCTAAATTGAAAGATTTTGTCACAATAAATAAAACATATATAAGTAAAATATTAGTCATTAGCCTCTCTACTAACAGATTTTATCTGCTTTTATTTGAATAATAGCAACAGCAAATCTTTTCATGATTTTTTGCTAATTGACTTAATTTGTTGTTGTTCAATCACTAAGTCATGTCCAAAACTCTTTGCAACCCCATGAACTGCAGCACGTCAGGCTTCCCTGTCCTTCACTATCTCCTGGAGTTTGCTCAAACTCATGTCCATTGAGTCAGTGATGCCATCTAATCATCTCATCCTCTGTTGTCCCCTTCTCCTCTTGACCTCAGTCTTTCCCAGCATCAAGGTTTTTTCCAATGAGTTGGCTGTTTGCATCAGGTGGCCAAAGTATTAGAGCTTCAGCTTCAGCATTAGTCCTTCCAATGATTTATTTATGAAAACCGTGTATGAGAATTTTAATGCTTTCTTTGATATTTATACGTATTTTACATATATTTGTATTTTTTACTGCTCATACTTTCTTTGATATTTGTATCTATCAAAGAAAGCATTAAAATTCTCATACACAGTTTTCACAAGTAAATTATGAACTTAATTTAAAACATGACAAAAACGGGCAAAGGATAAGATAGAAAACTTCTAAATTAAATCAGCTAGCTAACAAACATGGAAAGATATTCACTGTTGGTGATACTCCAATAAAGGCAAATAAAACTTGTTAGCAGAAATTAGTATAGTCTTACTGCTGCTGCTAAGTCGCGTCAGTCGTGTCCAACTCTGTGCAACCCATAGACGGCAGCCCACCAGGCTCCGCCATCCCCGGGATTCTCCAGGTAAGAACACTGGAGTGGGTTGCCATTTCCTTCTCCAATGCATGAAAGTGAAAAGTGAAAGTGAAGTCGCTCAGTCGTGTTGACTCTTAGCGACCCCATGGACTGCAGCCTACCAGGCTCCTCCATCCATGGGATTTTCCAGGCAAGAGTACTGGAGTGTTGCCATTGCCTTCTCTGATAGTCTTACTGGTAGCTGTTTTTTCAGCTTATATAAAAATATAAACTGCATATAATTTTTGATCCTGTGAACTCACCCTAGGAGTATACACAAAAGGAGAATAGATTAGTACAAAAAGATATGCAACAAACAGTACAGTTTCTCATAAAAAGTTGGAAAGAACCTAAAGTGCATGAACATATAACTGATTATATAAATTATAATATAAAGATACTTTAGATACTATGCAACCATTTTAAATGGTGTTTATACAGCGATTCAAAAATCTCATTAGAAAACAAATTCAAGAAACCTTTTTTTAAGGACTTAGTGAAAAATTCACTTTCAGTTTATCTTACAGAATGCAATAAAGAAATGGCTAAGAAAAAAGTTTCCTCTGGAAAAGTTTTCTTTTTAACATACAACAACAAAGATGATAACTTGAAAAGAAAATTCAGCATCAAAGGTATTTAAAGCACACACCCAGTGCGTGCACGCGCACACACACACACACACACACACTTTCATCTACTACATAGTTACATATGCATGAATTTCTGCAACGATCTTGACTTGCTAGTTATTTACTAGTTGAAGTCTTCTATATGTAGCCTATAGGTCAGCTGGGTTTTCCCTGTCCTGACAGTTCTTAAAAAAAAAAAAAAAATCTTGACTTGCAGGAAACACCCCATGCCTTAGAGACAGTCAGATTTCTTTTCATAATACAGTCTTACAATCTGATTTCTTCTCATGCCTTGTCTATAGCACTTGCATTTCACATGCCTCTCCTACATTTCTCTAATATCAGACAGGATGTAAAATACAACTTCTCTGCAGTTTTTTAAAAAAATTAAATTGCAATAAGCATTTTGTGAATTTACTAACTTCACTCAAGTTTTGAAGATTTACATGGAGGTCACCTTTTTCAGGGTTTATACTCTGATATATCTCTAACTCTTACCTCTTTACAGAGTTAAACACTTCCTCTCATACAGAGTAGTGATTTTTTCCCCTTGTCATCCACAAATTAGATATACCTAATGCTGTTGCTGCTAAGTCACTTTTTAGTTGTGTCTGACTCTGTGCAACCCCATAGACGGCAGCCCACCAGGCTCCTGCGTCCCTGGGATTCTCCAGGCAAGAACATTGGAGTGAGTGGCCATTTCCTTCTCCAATGCGTGAAAGTGAAAAGTGAAAGTGAAGTTGCTCAGTTGTGTCTGACCCTCAGTGACCCCATGGGCTGTAGCCTTCCAGGCTCCCCTGTCCATGATATTTTCCAGGCAAGAGTACTGGAGTAGGTTGCCATTGCCTTCTCCATACCTAAAAACACACACACACACATATATATATATATATTCCCCCCAGAAAGCGGTTTCTCCATAAAAGCAATTTTCTACCAGATGCAGCATTTATCAAATGCTTTCAACTTTTTGTTTCTGGAAATAGGTGGCCCTGCCTCCATGAATCTTAATCCCATGGTTTGCTCAAGTGCAAACTTTCAGCTCTGACACTAGACACTTGCTTTCTCTCTTGCCTTCCTTAACTAGGTGGAAATGAAGATACTAACTTTCCCAAATCCTCATGCAGTTAGGGCTCACTATATGACCCAGTGCCCACCATGAGATTAAAAAAAATCAGTATGTCGGTGGAGCTTCTTCCCAGAAAGCTTGTTAGGGAGATGAAATGGCACATTAGCCATTAGCTCTCTCACTCTTTACACTTCTTCCCTGACAGTTAGGGCTCACTATATGACCCAGTGCCCACCATGAGATTAAAAAAAATCAGTATGTCGGTGGAGCTTCTTCCCAGAAAGCTTGTTAGGGAGATGAAATGGCACATTAGCCATTAGCTCTCTCACTCTTTACACTTCTTCCTGCTTGAAAAGCAAATGCAATATCTGAAAGAACAGCATCAACACTGACTCTACAAAGAAGAAAGTTCACACACCAAAAAATAGGAGGCCAGGACTGCAGGAGGGTACTAAATCCCAGATGTTACTAAACTGCCATACAATCCCAGAACTAGCTCACTCTGACTTCTTGATTAAGGAGACAAATACATGCTTCCAGCTCAGATCCATGAAGTAGGTTTCCAAAAGATATGTGATGATCATGATGTCAGGTTTCATATTTATAAGGCAGTTCCTAGTTTTTTTTTTTACTTCATAGTTAAACTGGATGTTCCATTTGTATATCATATTTCATTTAATTAATCTTCTCCTCATATCCCTAATACCAGAAATCTTATTACATGAATTTGCTTGGTTATCTGATTATTAGCATATAAAAAGTATTCATAAATGCATTCATAATGTAAGGTCATATGTGATCATTACATAATGATTAACTTCATGTAATTTCAAATGCAACAAACTTCACTGACCTATAGAACCTCGTAAAACTGTCCTCATTGGTTAACATATTGTCAGTTATTCATTGAAGTAGGCTTGTAATAAAGACAAAAATAAATCAAAGCCTAGTTTGTTATAAGATTCTGATAACATTTGTACATCTATCTTCTCCAAAGCGTAGTAATTTGAATTATAACAAGGAAAGAGCCAATATCGTACTGGGAAATCAGGCCTCCTTTTCACCCCTAATTTTTAAAAAAGTCATCATCAAAACACCTAAATGTCACATCATACTCACATCACAAACTATGATGAATTGGGTCAGATGCACAATGTGTCAACATTTAGGAATCTTATCTCCTTTCAGTGTGTTATGCTGACTCAGTTCTTAATATTGAAGTTAGAAAATCATATTACAAAAGGAAGCCAATACAAAACTCATTCTTCTGAAATATATTTACCAGGAAAAAAAAAAAAAAGCCATGTCAAAACCCTAGCATGTCTTTGAGAATAATCACACAATACACACTGAAACTGAGGTGGGGAAATGCATCACCATGTCACTAAGTTGCTCTGTTCTCAGTGTGATCAGCACAATCCTTACTGCAGGATGAAGCTTTAACCTTCTAAAGATTTGATAGTTTAAGAACTTTGGCTTACTTTTTTCTGAGGTACTTAAAAAAAAAAAACACTTTTCTGTTGGGGTACAGCTGATTAACAAACCATGTTGCGATAGTTTCAGGTGAACAGCAAAGGCACTCAGTCACACATATATATGTATCCATTCTCCCCCAAACTCCTCTCATTTAGGCCGCCACAGGACACTGAGCAGAGTTCCATGTGCTGCACCGAAGGTCCCTGTTGGCTGCCTAGTTTAAATGCAGCCGTGTGGACATGCATGTCCCTCTCAGACTCCCTAACTATCTCTTCCCTCACTCCTCCCCCTCAAAAGCAAGAAGTTCATTCTCGAAGTCTGTGAGTATCTGTTCTGTAAGGCCATTTGCATCATTTCTTTTTAGATTCCACGGGTAAGGGATGTTGTAAAATGTTTCTCCTCTGTCTGACTTACTTCACTCAGTATGATACTCTCTAGGTCTGTCCATGTTGCTTCAAATGGCATTGTTTCATTCTTTTTAATGCCTGAGTAATGTCCCATTGTATAACTGTGCCACATCTCCCTTATCCGCTCCTCTGCCGATGGACATCTAGGTTCCTTCCCTGTGCTGGCTAAGCAGTGCTGCCTCGAACACTGGGGTGCATGTGCCCCTGGATCATGTTTTTCTCCAGATATATATGCCCAGGAGTGGGATCGCAGGGTCATACGGTAGCTCTCCTAGTTTCTTCAGGAGCCTCCAAACTGTCCTTTCTAAAGCACTTTTTTTTTGTTACTCTGTTAACTGAATCCTTAGGATTCTTTCCTCCTATACTAAAGTTACCCAAGTATATATGTAGTGAGACGTAGATGGAAGTTTGTGTGACAGACATTAAATTAGTTTTACTTCCTCAAGCTCATTTTCCCCTGCTTAGAAAAGATAATACACAGAAAAGAATATTCCTGAAGATGTATTCCAGGACTCTAAGCAGAATTAATGTTACTTTCAGATGGTGTTCTGTGCATAAAACACCCACGGTATGTATTACACCTAGAGAAGAGGTTAGCTTAGCGCATAATATTGTGATTTATTCTCCTGTGTATTTTTTTCTCAGTAATACTGTGAGCTATGTGTTTTTTAATTTAAATTAGATTTTGAAGTGATGTTTCCTTATTCAAAAATATAACAAAAATAGTATTAATTTATTGGCCATGAAGTCCAAAACAGTCTTGAAAACACGCTCACCTTCCTAGACTTTTGTTCACTATAGATGACCATTTTAATTCTGGGATCAGATATTTGAAAAAATATAATAACTGTTTGGTGTTCCAAAAGTTTGGCTTAGAGTATTAAAAGCAGGTCTTCGACAAAATATAGCCGAAAGTTTATACTATATACCAGAACTTCTAAAAAACTTTAGCAAGAGCAGAGTTACATTCTAAGAATGGGTCATAAATATACCAGGAAATATTATTGGCTATAAAAGTTTTAGAGTGATAAATTAATAAACAACAAATTTGATCTTTCAGCCATTCACAAATTTCCAACATTGAAATAATAATAAAAATCTATTTATGTGACAATTCAATTTCCATCCATGAAGAAGTGGTATCTTATGTGATCTCCAACTATAAATAACTATAAAATCAGACACAATATATGAGGGTTTTTTACTGTACTGAGCAACAGACAAAGCAGTACTATGATTTTTAAGAGAAAGGACACTGAAGTGCTCTGAGGACAGATACTTTCTTTACTTGTATCGGGGAAGTGGGGCCCAAGTGACACAATGCATTGCCAAGCTGGGAAGCAGAGTTCAGAATCTAGAGTGCTGAAGAGGATGGAATTTTCAAGGCAGGCTCCTGGAAAGGAAGAAGTTGAATGAAGAGGCCAGAGAAGTTTCTGTGACGGTTCACCATGAACTTTTGGCTGAGAGCTAAGGCCTGTATGCTCACAGAAAGACCCTACCAGCCTTAGCAGAAAGAGGTAGTGCTGGACTAGAATGAATGGAGCTAATAGTGTTCATCCAAGGATAGAAAATATTGCAATTACAGCCCATTTGGAAAGAAGACACATTGCTGATGATTTCAGATATTCAACTGAGAGCCCAGAAAGGACATTCCTCTGGAATAAAGGTTGTGCTGTGCAAAAATAAAGGCTGTGCTATGCTTAGTTGCTCAGTTGTGTCCAACTCTTTGCAACACCATAGACTGTAGCCCGTCATGTTCCTCTGTCCATGGGATTCTCCAGGCAAGAATACTGGAGTGGGTGACCATACCCTCCTCCAGGGGCTCTTCCCAACCCGGGATCAAACCAAGACCTCCCACATTGTAGGTGAATTCTTTACCATCTGAGCTACCAGGGAAACCCAAGGACACCAAAGTGGGTAGCCTACCCCTTATCTAGGGGATCTTCCCAACCCAGGAATTGAACTGGGGTCTCCTGCATTGCAGGTGGATTCTTTGCAGGTGAGCTACCAGGGAAAAAAGGCAACACCGTCTAATTAAGGATAAAATCAGGTAGACCTACCTTGACAAAAACTAAAACCAAGACTAGCAGAATCGGTTAAGAATCCACAAGTAATTTGGTTCATTAGTTATGACAAATATAACATGCTAATGTAAGATGTTAACAGGGGAAACTGGGTTTGGGGTATGTAGAAACTCCCTGAACTATTGCTGCAGCTTTTCTGTAAATCTAAAACTATTCAAAATTAAATGTTTTCAAAAATATATTAAGCAAAAAGGAATATGCAGCAAGAGCAGCAAGTGGCCACAGTATAGACAAATCACACCATGGCTGTGAGTGCAGCCCCAAAACAAATGCCCTTTCCTTAAGGTTACTTCCCTACTGCCATCCTGGAATTAGGTGCTCTTTGGAGATTTAAGAAAAAGGAATAGGAGGAAATCACATTAGTCCTAAAACTCACTATTTTAAACTGGAAGAAGGTAATATAATTTGATTGTCAAGATTATTCTCTACTGCTAAAGGTGAATCACTGCTTAATTCATCTATGGGTGATGAAATAATGCTCATTTTGGATTTTCTGGTTAGTCATAAATTTGAAAGTGTATAGTTTCTACCCAGACATCAAAAGGAAAACTGATGAAGGGTGCAAAAATGGAAAGTCAAAGGTACTACAGAGTAGAAAATTGAGGGTTTACCCACTCTGGTGATTCAGTAAAGACCTCTCTTATTTGATGGCCAGAAGAACTTAGGTTTAGCAATAGATGCACTATAGTGAGAAAGCATAAATGAAATAAATATATCAAAATAACTCAGAAAAGCAGAATTAAGTGCATCTAGTAATATAATTGGGTCTTTCCCAGTGACTCAGGGGTAAAGAATCCACCTGCAATGCAGGAGACACAGGAGACTTGGGTTTGATCTGAGTCAGGAAGATCCCCTGGAGGAGAAAATGGCAGTCCATTCCAGTATTCCTGCTTGGGAAATCTGATTGACAGAGGAGACTGGTGGGCAACAGTCCATGGGATCACAGAGTCAGACAAAACTGATCACGCAAGAGAAAGAGTAATATTAATATAATTGGGGGCAATAATCTGCTGATGTGCAGCTTTAGGAATCCAAGTCTATGGTAGGGGGAAGCAGATTGTAGTTTTAGATAGGGCAATCAATTAGAACTCATGGAGAAAACACTGGAACAGAAAGTTCAAGGAGATTAAAAGGTTAATAACATGGATCTCTGGGGGGAAGAAGGAACAGCCAATGAAACGATGGTAAGTCAAAAGTGAGTCTGTCATGTTTAAAGAACTGCAACCAGAGCAGTGTGACTTAAAGAGAGCAAGCGAGAGAAATTAGTAAGTGATAATTCAGAGGTATGACAGTGGCTAGTTGCTGCCAGGTGTTAAAGTACAAAGTAAGAATTTTAGCTTTCTTCCTAGGTAGAAAGGCACTCAAAGTTTTCTCTGGAGGAGTGACACGAGCTAACATTTTAACACAATCATCCCAGAAATGGCTTGGTTTAAGAAAATATATGTGCAAAACAAAGAAACAACTAGGAGAGATTATTTTAGAGTATGCATAATATAAACAGGGATGTACTTAACTATATGTATCCTGAAATATATAAAATTTAATTTCCATTCAAAGAGACACATTTCCAGGAAATAAGAGGAACAATTGCTTCTATGGATATTACATTGCTCTCTCTTTCACCTTAACTAACTCTGCCAATAATTCCCTGTTCATTTAATAAGCATTTGTATATCATAATTGCAAATAACACTAGTAAAAATTAATTTCTATTTTAGAGTGTATTCAGTCACACCACCACATATGAGAGTTATATTGAAGAAAGTTGGTGAAAAATATAAAGCATACATAGGGGCTGAGAGTGTGCCCACATGAAATCACTAAAAATAAATAAAGATCCTCTAATGCAAAGAGTTGGACACGACTGAGCGACTGAACTGAGCTGAACTGAACACAATAGCAAGTTGGTATTTGGGCAAATAGGGAATGTACAACCACCCATTCTGAACTAGCAGTCTAACCTTGGGTTCTAGTTCTTGCCTACCTTGAGAAATCTATTCTCCTCTTCAGGTGAGATAAACCAGGACAGAGCATCTCCATGAAGAGTTTCACACTGAAGCCCCAAGGAGGATCTCATTTTCTTTCCTGATGACTGAAGGCTCAGAGCCTCCACTACCGCACGTGTAAGACTCCCTGGTACACCAATAAGTAGGCAGGTGAAGAGCGAACTTTTTCCAGTAAGCAGCCATGGGTCTCCTTGTTGTCACACGCTTCTATAGGTCAAGAAAATTAGAGAAAAGAGGAAGAAAAATGTAACCCCAAATTACATGAGCAGCAAGCCATTAGCTTTGTTTTTGCTTTCTACTTAACTAGTCCAAGGTAAAATTGCCTACTATATAGTACATTAAAGCATACAAATTTTGTTCTATATTCTGCATTTAACATTTACCACATCACTATGAAGAAGGCATAACTAAGTCAAATTTAAATAAAGTTATTGCCACTCTTTGAAGAGATTTATCTAGAATTTTCCCTCTCCTACTTAATAATGTTACAGCTGTCATTTCCATCCTGAAATTAAATGTATTCCATTAGTCTGTGTTACATTTCCAGCTATATTTAGAGATAATACATTTAAGCTTACAAGTTTAGCTCAATATTTCAAGTTGCCACCATAATAAGCCCCAACCTAAAATTTTACTAGAGCATCCCTCTGAAGTTACTAAGATAATAAAATTATTTCCTTGACAGTTTCTCCAAAAGGAATAGCGCTTTTTTCTGCTTGTCTTGTTTTAATTGAGTGAAAGATTCTTTAAATTCTGCAGTGACTCTTTTCAAATTGTACTGTTCCTTGCTTGAACCTTGAGGCTGCTGCTGCTGCTGCTGCTGCTGTTGCACATGAGCTTAGTCGTGTCTGACTCTTGTGACCTCATGAACTGTAGCCCGCCAGGCTCCTCTGTCCATGGGATTTTTTGGGCAAGATTACTGGAGCAGGTTGCCATTTCCTCCTCCAGGGCCTCTTTCCGATCCAGAAATTGAACCCATGTCTGCCTGTGTCTCCTGCATTGAGGTGTAACCTTAAGGCTGAACATTGGCAACTTGAGATGGGAAGCAATGATCAGGAGAGGCAGAGCTAGGTGAACCTTCCATTGAAAGACTATACACAGTAAGTCTACGTTTCAAAGGGTGTGTATATATATTTCCTTGTGAATCAACTTATAACCCACAGAGAAAATAACTTCTTTAAATTATGAGTCATGATGATTAAGGAAATGATGCCCAAGATCATAGTCCCACTTTCACCGATTATTTACATGGAAACAAATTCTCAAAGATAGCAATTTTTAAAACAGAAGTAAAATTTGGGAGTAGGAGTTGGTTAATAAAATACTTTAAAAATCATAACTGGAACAAATCTTTGTGCTGGAAGGAGAAATATGAACCTACAGAGTTGTTAGCATTCTCTATAAAGAGCCAATGGACTATGGGGTTTAACACACAATTTATTTGATGAAGTATTATATTCTCAAAAAAAATAGTACCTCATTTTCTTTATTTCTCATCTCTCATGAAGAAAAAGTTGAATGATAATCTATCTGGACTTTAGTCAGCTTTTTAAAAATACGTGCATTTTAATCATAATGTTACTAGTCAACTTTCCCCATATTCAACTTTTTAGATATACTACTTTTTCCGTAACCTTGAAACAAACATTAAGTTTTCATCTCTCAAGCAATCATATCTACATTAGTCAAAATGAAGAAATAAGGTAAACTGATGTAACTGATGTTCTTAAGGTCACAGAGCAATATAAAGGCAATAATCCCAAAGTATCCCATGCTTCACACATCCTCCATGTCTGACTCCTATGTTAGAGTATTGAAATAAAAGATGAAAGCTGAAAAATTAATTGAGTATGAAGTAAAGATAAAACAATCACCAAAATGAAGCATCTAAACTAATGGCACTTATGTTCAATGAGGGGATAAAGGGTAATACATAAACAAACAGCAAAAGAGTTCCAGATAAAAACTGGGCTTTTAAAAAATTAAGCATGATAATTCTTAATGCATTTTTAATTAAATTTAAAAAATGTTTAACTGGGTTTATAAAAAATTAAGAATTATAATTAAGCATGCCCAAAGAAAGACAATGCCAAAGAATGCTCAAACTACCTCACCATTGCACTCATCTCACATGCTAGCAAAGTAATGCTCAAAACTCTCCAAGCTAGGTTTCAACAGTATGTGAACCGTGAACTTCCAGATGCTCAAGCTGGATTTAGAAAAGGCGGAGGAACCAGAGATCAAATTGCCAGCATCCGTTGGATCATCAAAAAAGCAAGAGAGTTCCAGAAAAATATCTATTTCTGCTTTATTGACTATGCCAAAGTCTTTGACTGTGTGGATCACAATAAACTGTGGAAAATTCTGAAAGAAATGGGAATACCAGACCACCTGACCTGCCTCTTGAGAAATCTGTATGCAGGTCAGGAAGCAATAGTTAGAACTGGACATAGAACAACAGACTGGTTCCAAATCAGGAAAGGAGTATGTCAAGGCTGTATATTTTCACCCTGCTTATTTAATTTCTATGCAGAGTACATTATATGAAATACTGGACTGAATGAAGTACAAGCTGGAATCAAGATTACTGGGATAAATATCAATAACCTCAGATATGCAGATGATACCACCCTTATGGCAGAAAGTGAAGAAGAACTAAAGAGCCTCTTGATGAAAGTTAAAGAGGAGAGTGGAAAAGCTGGTTTAAAACAGCATTCAGAAAACTAAGTCATAACATCTGGTCCCATCACTTCATGGCAAATACAAGGGGAAACAGTGGAAACAGTGGCTGACTTTATTTTCTTGGGCTCCAAAATCACTGCAGATGGTGACTGCAGCCAAGAAATTACAAGATGCTTGCCCCTTGGAAGAAAAACTATGGCCAATCTAGACAACATATTATAAAGCAAAGACATTACTTTGCCATAAAGGTGCATTTAGTCAAAGCTATGGTTTTTCCAGTAGTCATGTATGGATGTGAGAGTTGGACCATAAAGAACGCTGAAGAATTGATGCTTTTGAACTGTGGTGTTGGAGAAGACTCTTAAGAGTCTCTTGGACTGCAAGGAGATCAAACCAGTCAGTGCTAAAAGAAATCAGTCCTGAATATATATTGGAAGGTCTGATGTTGAAGCTGAAGTTCCAATACTTTGCCTACCTGATGAGAAGAACTTAATCCTTAGAAAAGACCTTGATGTTGGAAAAGATTAAAGACAGGAAGAGAAGGGGATGATAGAGGATGAGATGGTTGGATGGCATCACCAACTCGATGAACATGAGTTTGAGGAACTCTGGGAATTGGTGATGGACAGGGAAGCCTTGGCATGCTGTGGCCCATATGGTCACAAAGAGTCAGACATGACTGAGCTACTGAACTGAACACTATATTTTACAGACATAAGTTCACTTTTCACTGCTGCTGCTGCTAAGTCACTTCAGTCGTGTCCGACTCTGTGCGACCCCATAGATGGCAGCCCACAAGGCTCCCCCATCCCTGGGATTCTCCAGGCAAGAACACTGGAGTGGGTTGCCATTTCCTTCTCCAATGCATGAAAGTGAAAAGGGAAAGTGAAGTCGCTCAGTTGTATCTGCCTTTTCACTGAGGATCAATAAAAATAACCTCTTCCTAAAATGCACGTCATATTTTTTAGTCTTTTTTAATTGGAGGATTATTGCTTTACAATATTGTGGGGCTTTTTGCCATATATCAACATGAGTAAGCCATTGGTCTATGTATGTTCTCCCCTTCGTGAGCCTCCCTTCCACCCCCAGCTCAGCCCATCCCTCTAGGTTGTCACATCATATTTTTAATGAAGTAATGCAAATATAAATCCAAAAAACCCCTTTGATACGAAAAACTAGAACATTTTTTTCTAAACATTCTTCTTTATTCCAGTGGACTGAAAAAGTGTTAGAAAGATTGTTAAAAGATTAATGGAAGGAAATTTAATGACCACATATTTTTGACCTGTGGACTTGCTTGGGAATGGTTCATTCAATCCCAACAAGATATTCCTCTCAGTAGGACAGAATCAAACTTCATGAGGAAAAAATGGTGGTTCCAATGTCTATATTAAGAAAACACCGTACACAGATGCTTTTGGCAATTTGAACAAAGCATCTGTAAAAATTTTTCTTAAAAAATTCCCAATTTAACTTTAACATCTACATGAGGATATTGCTTTCTGTACAATTCAATAAATTATTATATGTGCCATTCTATCATTTAAACCAACATAGGTATTTTAAAAGTCTCATATGAAGCCTATTGTTTATTGTGTGACTGTTACCAGACAATCAATCTTTATTTAGAAAGCTGTTTTTATTCACATCACATCTTAAAGTCTGCAGAATAAGAGGCATAAAAATACCAATGACAGATAAAACTGAGAAAATTGCTCAAACAAAGTCTTGTAGACTAGTGTGGTGCATATAAATTATGAAAACACTAAAACTTGATCAAAAGAGAAAGTCTTTAACTTTCATTTAAATGCATGAACAGATGCAGCAGACCTAATGTCAATGCATATATGGGCCCAAAATGTGGAATATGAGAAAGAGATCTCTCAGTGTTTTTAAACTCATGCCAGGCATGGCTGGATTGCTCTAAGAGTAAATAAGTCAAAGACCTGGATTTCATATAGGGCAGTTGTCTGTAAAGGTTTACAGGATTTTGGCCACTGAAAGCTTTAGCTAGTGCTGTGAAAAAATGATGATCACTTGAAAATTAATTTGCTGCTTCCTAGCTACCTGTGCCAGAGAAGGCAATGGCACCCCACTCCAGTACTCTCACCTGGAAAATCCCATGGACGGAGAAGCCTGGTGGGCTGCAGTCCATGGGGTCGCTAAGAGTTGGACACGACTGAGTGACTTCACTTTCACTTTTCATGCATTGGAGAAGGGAATGGAAACCCACTCCAGTGTTCTTGCCTGGAGAATCCCAGGGATGGGGGAGCCTGGTGAGCTGCCGTCTATGGGGTCATACAGAGTCGGACACGACTGAAGTGACTTAGCAGCAGCAGCAGCAGCAGCTACCTGTGCATAAGAAGGCAAGTTGAGCCTCACTTCTAAAATTACTTCCATGTGAATCCACTTTGAATTGTGCCTCCAATTTTATTCCTATAAATAGCTAAAGCACTATGAAAATTTGCCTGTAACTACTACTTCAATAATTCCTTTAGTTTAAGCTGATTGTGCATGTGTGTATGTAAATATGTTCTCTTTTCTGGTAAAATTTTAAGACTTGGTCAATATGATCAGACATTTTAAGTATACAAGAAGTTTGAGTTTTGTGGAAACACTTATCAAGGTGGCATATATTCCTACAAATATACTAGGATTATTATGACAACCTCCAGACAAACATTCAAAGATTGCATTTTAAAAGTCCATCAGCAGATGAATGGATAAGAAAGCTGTGGTACATATACACAATGGAGTATTACTCAGCCATTAAAAAGAATTCATTTGAATCAGTTCTAATGAGATGGATGAAACTGGAACCTATTATACAGAGTGAAGTAAGCCAGAAAAACACCAATACAGTATACTGACACATATATATGGAATTTAGAAAGATGGCAATGATGACCCTGTATGCGAGGCAGCAAAAGAGACACAGATGTATAGAACGGACTTTTGGACTCTGTGGGAGAGGGAGAGGGTGGGATGATTTGGGAGAATGGCACTGAAACATGTATACTATCATGTAAGAAACAAAGCGCCAGCCTATGTTCGATACAGGATACAGGATGCTTGGGGCTGGTGCATGGGGATGATCCAGAGAGAGGACATGGGGTGGGAGGTGGAGAGGGAATCAGGATTGGGAGCTCGTTTACACCCGTGGTGCATTCATGTCAATGTATGGCAAAACCAATATGGTATTGTAAAGTAAAATAAAGTAAAAATAAAATTAAATAAATAAAATATAATTTAAAAAGAAGACAGCAGTTATATTTTGTAGGACAAATATTAATTGTGTCTTTAAAGTCATTGATTATATAATCTCAAATGGAGATAACAACTGAAAATCATACAGAGCTTTATATCTTACAAAGTACTTTTATTTAAATATCTCATTTCATTTGTAGCATCATTTTGTGAGGTTTTTCTTACTGCAACTCAAACAAATCCTGTCAATTTGGAGCTTTAGTATTTGCCACAAATTTTCCTTTCCTCCATCTTCAGTGCTGTGGTATTAGTTCATGAATCTGTGAATTCTCACGCAGACTATGACAATAGTCTACAAGTTACCCTCCCTGCCCATGGTTCTGTAACATTCCATTTTGTCTTCCACACTGATAACCTTTTCAATATGAAAATCTCTAAAAAGCAAAAAAAAAAAA
>SJYT01005165.1:312075-380338 GCA_006410635.1 Cephalophus harveyi
AGAAAAACACCAATACAGTATACTGACACATATATATGGAATTTAGAAAGATGGCAATGATGACCCTGTATGCGAGGCAGCAAAAGAGACACAGATGTATAGAACGGACTTTTGGACTCTGTGGGAGAGGGAGAGGGTGGGATGATTTGGGAGAATGGCACTGAAACATGTATACTATCATGTAAGAAACAAAGCGCCAGCCTATGTTCGATACAGGATACAGGATGCTTGGGGCTGGTGCATGGGGATGATCCAGAGAGAGGACATGGGGTGGGAGGTGGAGAGGGAATCAGGATTGGGAGCTCGTTTACACCCGTGGTGCATTCATGTCAATGTATGGCAAAACCAATATGGTATTGTAAAGTAAAATAAAGTAAAAATAAAATTAAATAAATAAAATATAATTTAAAAAGAAGACAGCAGTTATATTTTGTAGGACAAATATTAATTGTGTCTTTAAAGTCATTGATTATATAATCTCAAATGGAGATAACAACTGAAAATCATACAGAGCTTTATATCTTACAAAGTACTTTTATTTAAATATCTCATTTCATTTGTAGCATCATTTTGTGAGGTTTTTCTTACTGCAACTCAAACAAATCCTGTCAATTTGGAGCTTTAGTATTTGCCACAAATTTTCCTTTCCTCCATCTTCAGTGCTGTGGTATTAGTTCATGAATCTGTGAATTCTCACGCAGACTATGACAATAGTCTACAAGTTACCCTCCCTGCCCATGGTTCTGTAACATTCCATTTTGTCTTCCACACTGATAACCTTTTCAATATGAAAATCTCTAAAAAGCAAAAAAAAAAAAAAAAGTCCAATGACCAAAGAGCCTTTATCTAGCCTCTCCTGCATCCCGCCCTCCAATTTTTCTGCTCTAGCTATAACTTTTAAGAATAACTTAACAAATAATGAATACAGTATTATTTCATACCTCTAGTCTCTCCATCATCTTCTTCTCTCCACCTAAAATGTCCCTCACTCCACATGTACTTCGTACTTTCTGACAAGCAATATGTATTGCTCTCCTAAGTTCTAAACAAAAGGTCATATTCCCACAAAATGGTCCCTTCTCTGCACACAGAACAGACCACTCTGAGTATGCCTACTGAAATAAGCACATTTTTATCAGACCTCATAATCCTTAGTTATATGAATTTGTGCTTATCCCTCTATCTCCACTAAGTAGCTCCTTGAAAGAAGGATCATATCCCTTTATCATTGTACCTTAATTTCCAAACACAAAGAAAAAAAAAAAATTCAATCTTTATGGAATATAGGAATAAGTGACTGAAAACCAGAATCATTTGAATTCAAAGATCCACATTTCTCCTATATCACTATAAAAATAGGTTGTGCTTACTGAATACTTACTTAATGTCCAAAATTATTTTAAACAATTTATATTTTATTTTACTTTTACAATTCCTTATAAGGAAAGCACTATATTAATGTCCATTTTACAGATGAAGTAACTAAGTCTGAGTTTCCTAACAAAGTAACTAAGTCTGAGTTGTTACTAAAATTGTGCAAGGTTGTGTAAATAGTAAGTGACCCACGCTGTAACGTCAGAGTCCCTCAATTTAACTGCCATTTAATGAATATGGAAAAATTTATAACTTAAAGTCACTAGAGAGTAGATGCAATGAATTTAATCTTTTGAAACCTTAACACAAAGTTATTGGCATCAAATTAGAAACCAGTTAGATCTCTCCTACCTTTCTCATATTTCTTGTCTTCTTCTGTGTTGTTGTTCCCTTAAAATACAGTGTAATTTGTATAGAATTATAATGGATTCCATGCAGTGAAAAGTTGTAAAAAAATGAGTAAATCTTTGTCAGCTTGCTGTTCAGTCACTAAGTTGTGTCCAACTCTTGGTAATCCCATGGACTGCAGCAATGCCAGGCCTCCCTGGTCCTCACTATCTCCCGGAGTTTGTCCAGACTCCCAGAGTCTGTCAGCTTGTAAACTGCCTACTTTAAGCCTGAAACTATTTACTTGACTTGTCTCCCCCATGTCAATAATTGTCAATATGTACAGTGTCAAAAAGTTGGCTTTATTATTTCAGGTGTAAGAACAGAAGTTTAAAAAATGATGTAACTTTTTCTTATAGCTCATCATAATTTAAGGATGTCCCTTGGACTGCAAGGAGATCCAACTGATCCATCCTAAAGGAGATCAGTCCTGGGTGTTCACTGGAAGGACTGATGCTGAAACTGAAACTCCAATACTTTGGCCACCTCATGAGAAGAGTTGACTCATTGGAAAAGACCCTGATGCTGGGAGGGATTGGGGACAGGAGGAAAAGGGGACGACAGAGGATGAGATGGTTGGATGGCATCACCAACTCGATGGACATGAGTTTGGGTAAGCTCTGGGAGTTGGTGATGGACAGGGAGGCCTGGCGTGCTGCAGTTCATGGGGTCACAAAGAGTCGGACATGACTGAGCGACTGAACTGAACTGATTTTATATATATATATATATATATCTTTTTTTTCTTGTATTTTATGCTGTACTTTGTTTATATATGTGGGATATATAGGAGCAAGTATTTGGGGGCTAAGGAAAAAAGGTGCCTTACAATATATTTAAAAGTCATGATGAAAAGTTATCAAGAACCAAAGGTAAGTACATGAAAACATATCTACAGAAATATGTGCTCAAATTAAAAATAAAAGGAAAAGGCAGGTACACAAAGGAAAAACTACAAAACAAAGTAACTCTGGGAAGCTGACCTCTGATCTAAAGAAGGTTGGTGAGAGCATTTATGTTTGACCAGAAGAGAATCTCACTGCACAGAATAATTTCAAGGGTATATGCCACTTGCATGTTTTAAAAGAAAGTTTATTATAAAATCCAATAAATTTATTTATAGTTTAATGCTTGAGATTTTGCTTGGGATGCAGACAGGCTATCTCCCAGAGAAAGACAAATGCTTAAAGTACAGAAATATCACACTAATTTTTAAAAACTACGAATTAAAAACACTAAATCTAACTTTCCTAAGTTCATTCCTTTTTGTGTCTCCTGTTTGTCATTAATATTTAACTTTCAGTGCATCAAGAAAATTGTCACTACCATTTGTTATCTGGATCCAATGGACCTGAAAAATAATTTTGTCCTTTAATAAATAATTCACAGAGGCAAATTTAAAAAGATAGTCAAAAACAACTATATTCTAAATTTTAAAACAAATTTAAACATTACAAATTTTTTTGTAACAAATAAATTTTGGTACACGAACATCATAAAAATGAATAAAGATGAAAACACCTATTTTTAGCAAAACAGAATCATCTAAGTCCTTATTGCAAAACATTTCCTGATGAAGTTTCTCCTATTTAATAACAACTGGATTAAATCACCTACTCCCTTTGTTCTAGGAAATATATTGTTCACACAGATATTCTAGAAAATTCATCTAAATATTGTCATCTGAACACTTATTGTCTCATTGTCTAAGATTCCACTTATACAATCCATTTCACATCCATGATCCATTTCACCATCAACATTAGAGTACTATTATTTGTCTGCTAGAATTTATCTTCCAATTCACCTAATAATTGTGAAACATCCTCCTCTGTCAATTTTCTTCTCTGTGCTATTAAGTTTAGAAAATGAAAAATTCTGATTTCTTGGTTGTGTTCAGGAGACACAGGAGATGCAGATTCATTTCCTGGGTCTGGAAGATCCCCTGGAGAAGGAAATGGCAGCCCACTCCAGTAATTTTGCCTGGGAAATCCCATGGACAGAGGAGCCTGGTGAGTTACATACAGTCCATGGAGTCACAACAGAGTTGGATATGATTGAACAACTGAACAACAGCAACAACAAAAGCTAAAAGCAGGTTATAGAGATGGTATCTCCAGGTTTCTCTTATATCCTCTAGAAAGATAATGCAATAGTTGGGTAACAAAGTAACAAAAGTGAAGGATAAAAATAATTCCTTCACTATTATTTTGTCCTTCTAAGAGAAACGTGGGTTCCATTGTGGCTCAGCTCTTAAAGAGGTGAGGTGAAGTCGCTCAGTCGTGTCCGACTCTTTGCGACCCCGTGGACTGTAACCTACTAGGCTTCTCCGTCCATGGGATTCTCCAGGCAAGAATACTGGAGTGGATTGCCATTTCCTTCTCCAGGGGATCTTCCCGACCCAGGGATCGAACCCAGGTCTCCCGCATTGGAGGCAGACGCTTTAACCTCTGAGCCACCAGGGGTGGCAGCTCTTAAAGAGTCCACCTGCAATTGAGCCTAGGAGACCTGGGAGCCCAGGGAGACCTGGGCTCAGTCCCTGGGTTGGGAAGATTCCTTGGAGAAGGGAACAGCTATCTGCTCCAGTATTCTGGGCTGGAGAATTTCACAGTATGGAGAATTTCATGGACTGGATAGTCCACGGGGTCGCAAAGAGCCCAACACGACTGAGCAACTTTCACTTTCACGAGAAACATGGCATAAGCAAACTTTTTCTTACAGGGCTATATAGTAAATATTTTAGGCTTTCAAGCCATACGGTCTCAGGTGCAACTACTCACTCAACTCTACTATTTAACCAAAAGTAGTTATGTACAATACATACGCACATGTGACTGTGTTCTAATGCAACTTTTTTCACAAAAACACTGGTCTCAACTTCATGATTCTCATACCCCTATGAATCTAGATTATTCCATCATTCTTCTCATCTTTTTATTTTTATATTTTAAAACTTAACTAGGAATAATTAATAACTATTGATGAAATAGTCCTTAAAATGATAAAATAGAAAAACATTAAAAAATAGAGAAAATATGAAATCACCAAGATCCTATAATGTAGCTTAGATTTGGACATATGTCCAATGGATCTATAAGACAGAATGAGCTTTATTCTATTATAAAGAATTAAATTTTCACTTTGTTCTTTGAGGAATCTTAAGGCAAAAACCTGAGTTATGAAATATCAATTTAACTAATACTGAAAAATGAAATTGAATTCTAAAATTTGTGCAGTAGATCCTGGTGGTGTATAAAGTATTAAGGATCTACTATATAAAGTGAAAGTGAAAGTTGCTCAGTCGTGTCCAACTCTCTGTGACACCATGGACTATCCAGTCCATGGAACCCTCCAGACCAGTCCATGGAACCCTCCAGACCAAAATACTGGAGTGGGTAGCCTTTCCCTTCTCCAGGGGATCTTCCCAACTCAGGGATTGAACCCACGTCTCTCACATTGCAGGCGGATTCTTTACTAGCTGAGCCACAAGCAAAGCCCAAAAATACTGGAGTGGGTAGCCTATCCCTTCTCCAGTGGATCTTCCCTACCCAGGAACTGAACCAGGGTCTCCTGCTGCAGGTGGATTTTTACCAACTGAGCTATCAGTTTTGGAGCTCAGACACCTACGTGTGAACACATTTTTCAGCACCCGAGTCCCAGTTCATCCCACTGGGAGCAGGGCTCGGCTAGAGCCCCGGAAGAGAGACCCTCACCAGCAAGACTGGAGGGCTGGGGCAAGACCCTAAGCGCGGGCATGGGCAGCGCGCTTAGGAAACAGCTCCTCGTTAGCTGCTACCCTCGGCTTCTCCCTGTCCCCACGTGTCAGCAATTCACAGAACTCTGCCTCCTGTCCTTCCCTCTACCTGTCATCTTTGCTTCTGAGATAAGAACCGTTTGTGTAACACCAATACTTACCTAAAGAAAGACATGCATTATGTGGTTGTAATCAAACCTGATGCTTTCAGATGACCTACTTACATCTTCAATATGGAAAAGATTAAGAAAAAACAAATTCATCTAAACTTCTGGGCAATCCAGCTGACTTTTAAATGTTGAAATGGAATTCCAAACACTTAACACATTCAGCTATATGACAGAAAGTAAATCTATGGATATGGTATTTTGTGAATGATCTTTTAAATAAAAGAAAACTTTACGTTTAAAAAAATTGGAGATACTATATACATTGCATTTGGCTAAATGCCAGTGATGGTACACACATCTGTGTTTGTATTTTTCTACAAAATACAAGGCCTAGGCACTTAAAGCACACGAGAACTACATAAGCCAGGAAGTAACAGGAAAATGTTTGAGGGTTATGTTAGGAATTTATTCACAGCCGACTGAAACAAAATTTTAATAGAACTGAACGCTGCCTAAGAAAATGAGTGGCACAAGTAGATGGTGATGTCCATAAGGAGTGAGGACTGGTGCAGTTAAGGTAAGAAAATGTAAGAATTAATTTTTCGCAAATATAAAAAAGAGTGGGTCTAGAAACAACTAACAATCTCTGGCAATAGGGACAAATCAAATTTCTGGAAGTCCTTTGATAATTAAAAACCAAAGAATAGTTTCAGATAAACAAAGAAAAAAAAAAGAGGTAATATAAAATGAGTTTAAGTCCAAAAAGAGAAACCAGAGTTACTTTAATAATAATAAAAAAATCTTTACTTAATTTGTGAGAGATTCTAAGATATCCTCATGTTAGTAATTAAATTTGTCTTTAATTTTACCCTTACCAGGATATTTGCAAGAAAATTAATCTCTCACTTGGTGGCAATTGCCAGATGCCTGTCTGTGGACTATAAGAAGTAAAGACATCCCACCCACCAGTTTAACAGCTTGACTTAAGAAAATATGAGACAGCTCTTGATGAGAAAAGATAAACAAAAACAAACCTAATGGACATTAGTCGTTAGGAAAAAAGTATGCTCAATTAATTACATGAACACTTCTCTGTAGCTTGAAAACTAGAACTATGTTCCAAAGAGTTATGGAAGAAGAAAGAAACAATGCTGCACTGAACAACTTAACATCCATTTGTTGGACAACTTCTCAAAATGACATCACTTTTAGGCAGTAAAACCTTTTCTGTGATGTTTTGAGTTTTAAAACTCTCAAAATACATTTCTAAATTAAGTTTATGATCTTTTTGTGGAATGCATGGTTTATTAATCTGAAATATACTCCTTTTGAAGTTCTAACATAAAAAGATTAAAAAATACATTGTGTAGAACATCACTTTATGAGTTTAAGCCCCTTGTGCATGAGCAAAAAAAAAAAATTTAATTTTTTGTTTTTGGCCACTGGTGCATGCTACACCTGGCAATAAGATTCTGATGTATTACACATTAATGCTGACTCTGAAGTGTTTTACAAAATGCATTATAAGAAGTAGTCATTACTGACAGTTTGAAATTAAAAAGTTCATATTAGAAATACCATTGTATAACAGAGAGAAAATTTGAAGTTAGAAGACTTAGCATCTAGTTCCAATTCTGCCAATAATTAGTTGGACAATTCATTTAACATCTCTGGCCTTAGTTTTTGTTTTTTTTTTTTAATCAGACTTTAATATATTATTAAAATTTCTTCCTTATTCTGCTAGATTGGTTAAATAAAGAGAGCCATTGTTTTTCAGTAATTCCTATATTTAGATTTTACTTTCTATTGGTTTATTCTCATGTGTACTAGCAACCAAAAGACATGTTTTACTAGTCAGGACAGGCCCAAGCAACAGTTTACATCATAACAGAAACTCTTCATCAACCTTGAGGGTTATATTTCTGAAAAAGGCATCTATTAAAAAAAAAAACTAACTAATATGTCAGCATGGCAAACTTACTCTGGTAGATAAACTTCCTTCATTATCATCTTCATTTTCAAGCAACATCACTACAGAGTCCTAATCTGTTAAGTCACATTATTACCATAATCAAGGTATAATTAGGGAAATTGCATATCTTTAAAGATATTTTTATTATACTCAGATTGAAATGGAATGTCTTTGAACTTGTATACAGTACACTTTTATTCTCAAGATTTTCTGCTACATAACTGTTACAGATTAGAGGGACTGAATAGACACAGTAAGTAAAGGCAATTTATACCACTGGATTACATATCAGGGGAAAATACTATAAAGGATATTATTAGCACATTTGACAATATTTGAAAATGGATTTTATTTTACACTTAAAACAATAGTCACTTCCTAAACAAGTCAAAATCCTAAATTCTATCATTGTTTTGTAGTGATATAAAAGGATGCCTGTTTCTAAGGCACACACATAGTCAATTATTAGGGCTCCCTTGGTGCCTCAGACTGTAAAGTATCTGCCTACAAGGCGGGAGACCCGGGTTCAACCCCTGGGTGGGGAAGATCTCCTGGAGAAGGAAATGGCAACCTGCTCCAGTATTCTTGCCTGGAAAATCCCATGGACAGAGGAACCTAGTAGGCTACAAACCATGGGGTCTCAAAGAGTTGGAAACGACAGAGTGACTTCATTTTCTTCCTTTCCCTGATGGCTCAGTTGGTAAAGAACCCGCTTGCCAATGCAGGAGACATGAGATGTGGGTTTGATCCCTGGGCCGGGAAGATCCCTTGGAGGAGAGCATGGCAACCCACTCCAGTATTCTTGCCTGGAGAATCCCCATGAACAGAGGACCCTGTGGGTTATGGTCTATAGGGTCAAAAAGATTCCGACACGACTGAAGCAAATTAGCATGCATGCAAGGCATGATGTCTGCAATTTACTGACGAAATAGATTAGGAAAAATAAAAGCTCAGAGTAGTTCTTGATTAGGAAATTTCAGTGAGGAGGGGACAGCAGCAGCAGTGAAGTAGGGAGGTAGAGCAGTAAAGAGAGAAAGTAAAAGGAGCAAAACGTTAATTAAATAAATGAAGCGTAGTTATATAGAAATTATTTGTAACTGCCTCAAAACACTTCTGTAAGTTTGAAATTCTATTAAATAAGGGTGTGTTTTTTTTAAGTCTCTATTAATTGTTGCCATATCACAATGGTATTGCCTAATCAGAAATTATCTTCATTGTTTGAGTTTACATTTTTCTGAGACCATCCTTATATTTACATATAAGGTAAACAAATAGCCTTTCCTGCACTACCAAGCAGACTCTCTCACAAAGGGAGGGGCCAGCAATAATTATTTTTATTTAAGAAATAGTTTATAATCTTCAAGGGCAGTGTCATAAACACTTAAAAAAATATGTTTAACATTTGCCTGTACATGCAAATATGTGGAAATAATTCCAGAGAGCCTTTAAACTGATGCTGACCAATTGATCTATCAAAAGATCATTTTTTAAAGAAAGACTTTTATAATAAATACTGAAATTGTTATTTCACATTAGCATACTATACTGCTTACTAACTGGAGTTAGCTCAGGATTGCAGTTTTTTGTGTGTTTTTCTGTTTTTTTTTTTTTTTTTCTTAGTAGATAGTAAACCATAGTTGCTATAAATGCCAAAATTCACTAAGTCACCTTGATATCACAGTTTAGTAGGGCAGATTAAAATCATAAATTTATTTTTGACATTGCAATTTTAGCATGACACTCTTATCTAATATCAAATTTCAGCATCTCAGAATCTCATGCAAGGCATGATAATCAGGTTTTAAATGCAAATCCTGAAAAATGGATTTCAGCAGAGGATGAATTTGAAACTTCAAGCTGGTCATGCCTGGAAGGACATGTGAATGTTTACAGTTGAGTTATGACACACATATATTTCTTTCAGAAAATTATAGACAAAAAGGCATCATACTATATAGTTCATTTCTGACATAAAGCATGGTCCTGTTAATAAAAGAAGACAATATGGTCAAATGTTACCACTCCCTCTGATTTACTCTTCAATTACCTTAAAAACCTAGGTAGATACAGCTGCTGCTGCTGCTGCTAAGTCACTTCAGTCGTGTCCGACTCTGTGTGACCCCATAGACGGCAGCTCACCAGGCTCCCCCGTCCCTGGGATTCTCCAGGCAGGAACACTGGAGTGGGTTGCCATTTCCTCCTCCAATAGGTAGATACAGAAAAGCAAGTAAAGTTTTAACTAATATTTTATAGGTGAAAATGGATTTGACAGGAGTCACAACATTTTCAACTAAAAATGCCCATGTGCAGGCTCCATCTCCAGATGTTAAGCAAGATAATGACAGCACCCACTGGGTGCTCTGAAGACAAACAATGCTCCTAACCCAAAGACAGTGCGGTGCTTCAAGATGCCCGAGGTCATTGAACAGATTAGTCTGTGTTAAGAAAACACCCAGGATCCAATATTTGAACTTCGGAACCAGTAAAGAAGAATTGACTTGACTCTTAATTTTGTGAAACCTATTTCCTCAGAATACTTGATTCACAGAAATTTAGTTTTAAAAGGACCAGTCAGTAAACCTAAGTCCAGCTGTCTATTTTCACAAATGTGAATTCACCTTCTGACCAAACATCATCTGAGAAGTTAGAGGCAGAAAAAGGACAGCAACTCAGGTCTTTTGGCTCCCAGGTGTATTCCTGAGTGCACTCTACTGTGTCACTATTTTGTTTTATGTGAACACACGCAAAAAAGCATGGAATTTCAGTCTCTGAGAGAAACCTTTAAATAATTTAAAACATGCTCCTCTTTGCAAGAGCTGATTCTCCCAGGGTGTATGTTATGATTAAAGTGAAGTCACTCAGTCGTGTCCGACTCTTTGCAACCCCACAGACTGTAGCCCACCAGGTTCCTCCATCCATGGGATTCTCCAGGCAAGAGTACTGGAGTGGGTTGCCATTTCCTTCTCCAGGGGGATGTTCCCGACCCAGGGATCGAACACGAGTCTCTCACATTGTAGGCAGATGCTTTATCGTCTGAGCCACCAAAACCCCACTATTTACCATTAAAAATTATGACTCTCCTTGAATGGAATGATCAACACTTAAATCACTATGCTAAATGGTAAAGGTGAACACTCCTCTATGAAATGAACATCTTTTACAAAGCCATACCAAAAGCATAAGACAACTTCCAGTTACTACCAAAGACTGAAAGAATAATTCACCACCTGATTAAAGTACACATGCTGAAGATACAAACTCAATCAGTTGAAGTATAGTCTTAAAGATACATGCAAAAACCTAACTAATTTGCATACAGAGTTGAAAAAGGACTTTCTACATTCATTTATGTCTGCAAGTAAGCCTTGTTTTAAGACATGGGTTTTGTAAATATGATTATTATTGAGGTCTCCATCTCTTTGGGAAATAAAGAATCAACATATTTTTTAGAAAGAATATGTAAATCACAATAATAAAACTATAATATTATTCAGTTATAACTATGGCTTCCTTGAATCTTTAAAACAGGTTTTCCTGAAAACATTAATCTGAAACAAACTGAACTACATGTTTTCAACATATACTGATCTTTATCATGAATTAAATCCTTCCATTGTAACTGTACTTCTAAGGCAGACATTTCAGGAATGGTATGCGACAAATCCTATTAGAAATAAAGACGATACTCAATGAATAAAAGCCATTATCACTAAGACCTGATTAATTTTTCGTGCCTTTCTTACCCTGACACTTTTCACTGGGAGTTCAGTAGTTAATTCTAGAGACGGATGTTCATAAAGATTGAACTTGTTTGTTGATCTTGGTTAGCTATTCCATAAATTCCTACAGACTTTAAACATCATCAAATATTCTGTTGTGAGACATTGAGAGGTATCGTCCACCAGGCTGATACCTTCCTGATTCAGATTCAAGAGGGTCATCAGTGTTTCGGCATTAAAATCCAAAGGTTCTGCATCCTGAAGAAGTTCTATTTGGTCCCTTTCAGTCCTGTTGTTAGCCCTGGTATATTTAGATGTCGAACGGTTGGTACTCATTTCTGAGAAGTTGGATTCTTTCAGGTCAATGTGAATGCTTCTGTTTCTAGTGAAATCTTCTCTATTGTGTCCATAATGCTCTTCCCATTCCCTTCTTCTATTTTCACCTTCTTCTTGCCATTGCCTTTTTCTCTTCTCTCATCTGATTAATTTGTTTCCTTCATCAGCTAAGTCTGATGTCATATCATTATCTCCCATGAACTGCTGGAAACCAAGTAGATTCAATCAATGAGTTCCCAAACTAAAATACATAGCAATGCAGAGAATTACCAGCAACATAGGATAATATATATAGAACCCATCTACAATAAAGGACATTATGATTATTGAATGGCAAGAGAATAATCAAAGACAATTACATTTCAATATATTTTTACTTCCCTTAATTTGTACACTAAATATTTTAATCATATATATTCTTTGAAGATCACTTATTTATAAAGAATTAAATCTCTGTTACTNTAGATTCAATCAATGAGTTCCCAAACTAAAATACATAGCAATGCAGAGAATTACCAGCAACATAGGATAATATATATAGAACCCATCTACAATAAAGGACATTATGATTATTGAATGGCAAGAGAATAATCAAAGACAATTACATTTCAATATATTTTTACTTCCCTTAATTTGTACACTAAATATATTAATCATATATATTCTTTGAAGATCACTTATTCATAAAGAATTAAATCTCTTTTACTTGCTTTGTATTGAAAAAAAATGATTTAGATAATGGAGAGTTTCTGCTTTTAAAAATATTTATATACCAAAGGCTTAAATGCCTTCAACCCTATTAATTGGAATGGAACTAAGTTCTTTCTAATTTATTTTTTGTAACATGTCACTAATTTAACATTAAGAATTTCAGTACATTTTTACCAAGATGTAAAGGAATTTTAGGGGCTTTCCAGGTGGTGCCAGTGGTAAAGAACCCACCTGTCAATGAAGGAGATGTAACAGACAGGAGTTCAACCCCTAGCTTGGGAAGATCTCCTGGAGAAAGGCATGGCAACCCAGTCCAATATTCTTGTCTGGAGAATCTCATGGACAGAGGAACCTGGTGGGCTACAGTCCATAGCTTCGTAAAGAGTTGAATATGACTGAAGCAACTTAGCAAGCAGGCAGGCAAGGCAATTTTAAATGATACAAGTAGAAGGAGGTGACAAGGTGGTAATGAGTGTAAGTGCAAATTTTCAGAGTCATAAGAGTGTTCATTTTCTAAGAGTAAATATAATAAAATACTGACAAGAAATATAAATCTAGTCCTAGTCCTGATTATTTGTATTTTAATTACTATGATGGTCTCATATGTGTTCTGAATAAACTTTATTTTTTCATTAAATAAATTGAGAATTGGAGTTCTTTTACAATATAAGGAGGATTTAAGAGGCAGAAAAACAGTCACTTCTGTTAAAATTAAGTATGCAAAGGCTTTCACAATAATTCAGTGAGACAAATTATATGGGAGTAAAACAATATGAAGAATAGTTTTCCACAATCAAGCTCTTTTCATTCCTGTTACCCAGTGTAGTTCAGGAACCAGCAGAATCAAAATATGTTAGAAATGCAGAAATCCAGGTACTACTTCAGAACTAATGAATCATAATCTATATTTTAAAAGGATCTCTGAGTGGTTATATACACATGAAGATTTTCTGAGAATCATTGATTTAAATGAAATTTGAAGAAAGCATGGGACAGGAGTGAGTGGAAATGATTGTATTTATACCTGTATTTTCTTACCTAACAAGGCATGTAATTGGTAGGTAAACAAAATTATATACTATTTGTCAGACACTTTGTGAAGACTTTTAAATTCATTGTCAAGTTTAAATCTCACCACAATCTTGTATGATGAAAATGTTATTGACATTTTACAATGAGAAAACTGTGATTTACAGAAGTTAAGTAGACAAGGCAAGTTCACAAAAATAGTAACTGGTAGAAGGGAGGCCATCTGACTCAAGAATGTATGCACTTAATCATTATATTTTATGGCTTAGCACATAATATGCAGATTCCAAGTTATATCAAACCATGGTACCAATTTATGAATGACACATGTATAAATTGCACAAAGGCTACAATGGAAAAAATTACATCCTAGATAAAAAAAATTTTGTCATGCATGGGTCTTAAATAGCTTAGGCTTTCAAAATCCTCTATATCTGTCAATTTGTGTTTTTTAAGGGGATAGAATACACAATCAGAAAATTTGGATGTGGACAAGTACTGGCTAAATACTCATCAACTAATAAGTTAAACTAGTACTTAACCCTCTGCTCATAAAAACATAAAGCGTGATTCTATGAATGAATTTTAAAACTATTTAGTAGTATTCTGATGATTATATACATTAGAAAATCCTTATTTGTATCTATCTGGAAAGATACATATCTATATTTTCCTTTATTCTGGAAAGGGAATTATAGAATCAGGCAGATACAAATAGATAATTTTAAAGTTTTTGTTTCTTTGGCTACAACGGTATTTTGATAAAGTATAAAGGTACAAGATGCCACTCTATTTCACAGTGATGAGTGGGGCGGGGTACAAAAGACTAACAAGATACAGGAAAATGTTCTTATATTCAAATTCATAACTAATATGATTAAAACAGCGGACACTTATTGAATACTTGCTTACATGTAAGAAGCTGTCACAATGTTTTTTTTTTTTTTTGTAACTATCATTTAATTTTAACCATGAAATAGGAACTAGCTTTATTTCGATGAGGAAACAGAACTGTTAAATGTTGGATCTAAGATTTAAGCCCAGATAGGCAGGACTTCTCTGGCGGCTCATATGGTAAAGAATCTGCCTGCAATGCAGGAGTTCAGGGTTTGATCCTTGGGTTGGAAAGATCCCTTGTAAAAGGGCATGGCAACCCACTTCAGTATTCTTAACTGGAGAATCCCATGGACAGAGGAGCCTGACAGGCTACAGACGTTGGCAAGAGTCTGACAGGACTGAGCCACGAATACTTTCACTTTTCATACTGGTTCAAGATCCCATTATTTCATGCTGCAGAATTTTAGGAAAGGCTTCCTTTACCTCCATCCCAGTATTTAACTGTAAGGTAGATCAGGTTTCGTCTCTTTTCAATAGAGAATATTCATAATTTTCTCTTTGAATTATTTTAGAGATATATATGATGATCTACTTACAATCACTGGCTTAATGGTCTTATAAATAAGATAAATGCCTTAGGTTCATGTGATCAATACATACGAATTATGTCTTTAGTGCCTAGTTTTTCATTAAAAAAAAAAAAAAGGCAGCTGCGCGCAGGGACGAGCCCCGCGCGTCTGCGCGCCGCCCGTGCGCAGGCGAGCTGAGGAGCGGAAGTGGGGAGGCGGGGCTAAGCCGGGACCAGCGAGCGGAAGAGACCGCGGCGGCGGAGAGCGGCACCCACACCGTGTGGCGGCGGTGAGTCCCGGCCAGCCCGAGCTGCACGTCCCAGCCCCGGGGAGACGCCAGAAAAAACGGAAGGACCTGGGATTCCCGAGCAGTCGCCGGTGACTGCTGCTCCCCTGCCGTTGCCGCGGCGGAGGCTTCCGCACTCGCCGCTGAAGACGCGGCCCTGACAGGCCTAGAGGCCTAGGCGCGGCCCTCCGAGCCCGACGTGTTGCCGCCGGTGCAGCTGTGAGTAATCCGAGCGCCCTCTCCACGGCCGTTTACAGATTAAAATGGAGGAAATTTCCTTGGCTAACCTGGATACTAACAAGCTGGAGGCCATCGCTCAGGAGATATACGTAGACCTGATAGAGGATTCTTGTTTGGGCTTCTGCTTTGAGGTGCACCGGGCAGTCAAGTGTGGCTACTTCTACCTGGAATTCGCAGAGACTGGTAACGTGAAGGATTTTGGCATTCAGCCAGTTGAAGATAAAGGAGCGTGTCGCCTCCCGCTTTGCTCCCTTCCTGGAGAATCTGGGAATGGGCCTGATCAGCAGCTGCAACGCTCACCTCCAGAGTTCCAGTAGCCGCCACGTGAGAGTCTGAGGGTAACCAGGACAAAAACATAGACCAGTCCTGTGGTTTTGAGAAGTTAGGTAGCTAAATAGAAAAAAAAAAAAAAAATCAGACAAAAGTCCCAATTCCCATTGAAGATCCTACCCTTTAAAAACCCGAAGTGGAGAATTTAGGAATTCAGATCCTTGTATAAGTGTATTACGTTGGGTCAGCTTTGAAATTCTGATCAGGAGGAGCTGTACTATGGATCCAGCTCGCCGTGCCGCAGTTGATTTCTAGTGCACAGGTGAGCAGCTGTGCACCCAACATATAAAGTTCTTTGGTTCCTCAACCTTTCTGTCTGCCTGGTATCAAGGGCTTTCTGGGTAACTGACAGTTTGGACATAACTGATGGACAGGCCTTTATCATTGGGCCGCAGTGGGACAACACCTCTGCTCTCTCAACCTTGGGTTTCTTCAAGACAGATCCAAGTCAGTGATGAGAGCTGGATACTAGGCATTCCAGTCTAGGAAAACTATGAAAAAATTCCTGGCCGAATCTGTAGGAGAAGCTCTGTGGTCTTGACTGCAACGAGAAGAAAAGTTCAAAGTCACCTGTTTCCCAAAGGTCCAGCATTTAAAAATGACGTCAGCGGACTTGGGGACTTGGGCTAGCGTCTTGCTGAAAAGGGCCCTCTTTCTTGCACCGCATCTAGTGGCATAGGCTTAGCAGATGGACAACTTGGTTATCCAAGCAGGCTGAGGATTGAGTAATGATCCCTTGAGGAGGTAGCAGGGCCTTCTGCAACTATGCACGGTCTTTCAAACTGCAAGATTCTTAACTGGATGTATTATGCTGTGGACAGCAGTTCAGTGGGGCATTTTCCTACTCTTGAGTCACTAGTTACCTTGCCAGTCTGTGGGTCTAACTTGGTTATTATGCCAGGTCACTACCTGCCTCCCACTTTCAGGGCAGAAGTGCACTATAGAAGAGCATCATGGCTAGCCAGGAGGCTGAGCTTTCAAAGTTGAGCCCAGAGGTGACCTTTTCCAACTGTAGTCAGTAATATGCTGGGAGCCAAGGAGCAATACTGGGTCATCTCTCATCTGACTGTGCAGTATCCTATCAAACACCCCTGTTCCTTGGGTTGGGCAGTCAGAGTTTTGTTGTGAACATCTAGACAGTCACCACCTGCCTCTCACACAGGGCGGTGTTTTCCACTCAGTCCCCTTTGGACTTTCTTGACAACAAGAGCTGTCCTTTTGTTGCTTGAAGGACAGGACCTTTCAAGGAAAGGGCTCCCAGAAACCTCCTGGTTTTAGAGAATGGGGTAGAGGAGGATGGGAACTGTGAGCTGTGTATCAAAACTACTCTACACTTGACTCCCTGATTGAAGTTTATGCCGTGTAGAGGGGTGGGAGCCCCCAAGGTGAGCGGGAACGGTGCTGCTTTATTTGAAATGTTTTCTTACCTCATTTTGTGCTCCAGTAAGGGGCCCAGCCTCATTTTTCTGGCTTGGCCCCACATCCTCCAGTCCCTGCTCCACTGCCTATCTGGTGCAGCTCATCACCCCGGGTGCTGCCTGCCACTCTTGATTCACGCTGACCAGTTTTAGTTTATCTCTTGATTCTCTGGCTTCTGAAGTCTGCCCCGTTTCCCTTTCCTTGACTTCTTTTAAGTTTGTTATGTTTTCTTGTGTTTGTGAGAGAGAGCAGAATCTTTCTCATGGCTCCCTCTATTGGGGTTGGGATGGGAGGAGAAAGTAATTTTTTTGTATATGATAAGCAGTGTCATACCTAAGCATTTCTCCTGTAGGACTGCCTTGCTGGTATGCCTTCTTGCTGTGTCTTACTTTCTGAGAAGTTTTATCTTCCCACCTTCACTTGGATATTGCCTCTAGGACCTAAGCAGAAAAGCAGTAAAGGACTGACACACAGGAATGGAGTAGGTCCTGATCCATTTTCCTTAACCCTTGCTGTGCATGTATCCTTCCTTATCCCAGAAGGAACTGTTTGGACTATTCCTTGGACTGATTTGGGTTACACACTCTACAGGGGTAAGGAAAGCATAGTAATAGGGCCTTGAGGCTATTTATTATTGCATTCTCCCTCTAGAGTTGTCCTGCTCAGGGTCAGGGTCTAGCTACAGTTTGGGCTTCCAGAATTGTAATAACTGTTTAAAAAGTCAGACCTTGGCAAGAACTAAAATAATTTGGGCTTATATGCCCTTGACTTTTTTATAAACATCTCCTTCAAAGGAGATGCAGAAGGAAAGGAGGGTCTAAGTGAGACTCTGGCCTATCTATAATAATGTCTGCGAAACAGGCTAAACTTAAGGTCATGGTCCACTCTTACTTCAGAGAGGGAGCTCAGATTGTGACATTACTGTTTCCTTTCTGGCCTTTTCTCCTGTTAGAAGGAAGAATTGGAAATAGTTTTGAGTAGTGGTTGGTTCACATTACCTCCCTCTTGGTTTGTGTTTTTGGGTTTTTTTGCCACCCCTTATTAGGGCAGTGGCCCCCTGATTGAGTATGAGGTGGGCTAGGTCTAACAGGTGCCCTGAGGGGATAGACTATTTTCATTCTGAGGGAGAGAATTCTCCCTAGCATATAGTTGACAGTGGTTAGGAACTCTCCCTTTCCTTACCTACCTTTCCTCTTAACAGCAGAATTCCTGTCCTAATCTCATAAGTGTATTGCTCACCCTGTAATTCTATTATGTATCTGAGTGTGTATGTATGGGGGGGGGGGGATGGGGGGGGGGGGAGGGGTTCTTTACAAATTTCTGTGGTTTGTGGCTTTTTCTTCCATACATTAGTTCCCACCACCGCATGCCCAGGGGCCATTGCCTGGCATTGTCGCATGCTGGGATCATTGGGGAAGTATAGTGAAACTCATTGTCCTTTGTTTTGAAGAGTCTTATTTTTGCATAAGTAGTCCATCCTATACAGATTGCTAACTAACTGTGTATTCCCCTTGCCCCTATGGCTGCTGGTGTAAATAAACTGCATCTCCTCATTGGTAAATGATGACAATAAACAAGATTTTAAAAATGATTTTATTTGGACTCTATATTCATCTTTTAAGATTGTACATGTTTCTTGGGTTTTCACTTGGTGAAATAAATGTTGAACCACTGTTGACCCTTAAACCTTAGTCATTTTCTTCTGAATAGGAGTTTTATCAGAAGAGATGAATTTTATTGATTCATCTGGCAGTTCAGATTTAGCTTTCTGCAACAGCCAGTGAGAGAGAGAAACTATACAATCTTCCTTTTACCATAATAAGAAGGTAGTAAAATATAATCCAGTCCTGTCACTAAATAAGTCCAGTGTGAAGGATAGTTCAATTTAAATTGTACTAGAGGTGTCTTTGGAGAAGGCAATGGCACCCCTGGTGGGCTGCCGTCTATGGGGTCGCACAGAGTTGGACATAACTGAAGCGACTTAGCAGCAGCAGCAGCAGAGGTATCTTAATATATACATATTCTTGCTCTCGAGAGACAAATAATTAATGGCAACAATGAGTCAGCCTTTCTAAAAGTTAATGTTTTTCTAATATTTTCATTTTACTTAAAGTGTTTAGGTCTGTAACTTTGTTTTTTAGATTAATTCAGAGATTTTTTTTTAAATTTATTCCAGTCCATATTCCAAAGTTAGAGCACTTTGCCTAGAAACTGTACAAGTTGCTCCTTAGTATTGATCAAAATCACTTATTTGCTGAATGTCCTGGGTCTTTAAATAGCCCAAAACTGTAAATAATATTTAGATGAATAAAAAGTATCATAGAAATGGGACCAGAGGAAACCTGTTGAAGTAGATATCTCAGGGGACCTTACTGACATGTGCAATGTATTTAATCACCTAACACTCATGGAGCTGCCACAAATATTTTTGGATCCTATTTTGTATGTTTAGATTTGAATTAATGTATTTCATGCTAACCTACTTTTCTGAAATGAGGTATTTGCAATATCTCTACTAAATCTACTTGATAGCAGGACGTACAAGATTATTTCTGTTCATGTTTTCTAACTAATGATCTTTATATTTAAAAAAGAACATACCCTTTAACTCCTTAGATACTACATTTTAACTGTGGCATGTAGCAAGAGGTCAGGAACCACATAAATGATGTTGACAGAAAATGAAATATGCTCAAGTAGTAAAGGATTCTGGAAGAGCTTTCTTTAAATATATTTTAATGGACACGACTGAAGTGACTTAGCAGTAGCAGCAGCAGCAGTCTTTAATTATGGATAATGAATTGCTGGTTCTCAGAGAGAATGTCAGACTTTGAAAGTTTTAATCTGTTGTGGAGGGCCCAAGCTTTCTGATTCTTTACACATTTTCCAAAGAAAATATTTGTTATAGGTAATGCACCGGTTCAGAAAGATAAACCTGTAGATTTCTTGGTTGTGAAAATTTTGATCCTTGCTACTTGAGCCTAATTGAACATATGTGAGCTGAAAAGGAAATAGTCACTTCAGAAATGAGAAAATGTATTCAGCAGCAGTGACTTGCCCACAATTCAAAGACAAAAATACAGAAACAATGCTAGTGCAAGGCCTGTGCACTTTGTTGACGCAAGAGAATTTATTAACTGAAAGGACTAGTTTTTTAAAAAAGATAAATTACCTTTAAAGTAGAATGAAAATGTGATGCTAATGAAAACTTTAAGACAATGAATGAAAACATCGAAAAAGTGGAAAATACATTTAACAAAAGTGACTCAAGGAATTTTTATTTTTAATAAATGTAGTAATTTACTCTAGAACTTAAAAAAAATCCTGTTTCTACCCAAATACACATACAAATACTAGGCTCACAAGAGTTTTACAGACAGTATAGCAAGAAACAAAAATCATTATAAACTCAGTAACAGGAAGATGTTAGCAAACCAACTCCAAACTTGATCAAGCCATGTTAATCCCAGGAAAGATTTTGATTCACAAAATCATCACCATTAGAGAAAAATCTGTGTGAAATTTCAATACCGAATAATAGTTTGCAAAATTCAGTGCCAATTATTGGCTTTAAAAATACTAGTTGTATAGAAACAAGGGCTAAATAATTTACATACACTGACAATTTATGTATCAGAATCTACAATTGCTTTACTTAATGGTCAAATACTTGGAAGCTTTCTCTTTAAAAGCAGGAATGGAAGAAACAAAACTCTCATTCTCAGATGATATCTAAATAGTTGTATAGACTCCATGAACATACCACTGGAAGTGAAGATAGGATGCAGTAAAATTGCTAGTTTATAAGGATCCAAAATTAGAACAATAAAAAATTGTAAATGTTTCATTTATAATGTAATGCAACAAAAATATATACAGTCCTGTGTAGTACTAATATAACAAGAAGTGTAAGGTTTCATGGAAAAAAAAACATTTTCATCTGGAATGTTAAATAAATGAAGAATCATAAGAAAGGACACCAAAATAAATGGAGAATGGGTCGGAAGGTCAGTATGGATGTTCATGGGTCGGAAGGTCAGTATCATCACTCCAATTATATGAGTTGGACGTAATCTTGATTAAAATCCAAATAGATGTTTTCATGGAACTTAAGATTTATGTGAAAATCAAGGCACAAGAATAGACAAGAACTTTTTGACAGATGGATGTTATACATAGACTGCAGTGCAGAAACAAACAATAGGAGAGAGTTCAGAATTAGATGGAAAAACAAACACATTTATGTCATCCTGATGTGTGACTCAATTGGTATTGTAGTCAGTAGATTATGAACTGTCACATTGTTCTGGAATAGACTAGCCATAAATATTAAAACTGTACTCTAGACACAAAAATTAATTCCCATGAGGATTTAAGACACTGTGAAAAAGTAAAACATCAAAATCTTTGGAGGGAAATAAACAGAAAGATACGTTCATAATTGTAGGTAAGGAAAAATAAGTAAATAAAAGTACCAAACAAAAGATGGATATGTTGGACCACAATAAAACTATCCATGCACTATCATACTGGAAACAAACACACAATGACAAAATACCATAACATGCTAGTAGGAGTTTTACCATTCTTAGAACTAATAAAAGATTATTAATACTTATACAATTGACAAATGGACAAAATAAAAGAACAGCTCATTTATAGAATAAGAAATCCAAATGGCAAAAAAAAAAATGTGAAAATTTCACTTAGTTTCAGAGAAATAAAAACTAATAGCAAATTAAATACCAATTTATACCACTCAGTTTAAAAAAGTGTGGTAATATCAACTCTGACAGGTATATGGAAAAAAATAAAAAAAGGAAAAAAAAAAAAAAAAACCCATTTAAAAAAAAAAAAAACCAAAAGGACAAAAAAAAAAAAAAAAATGTGAAAATTTCACTTAGTTTCAGAGAAATAAAAACTAATAGCAAATTAAATACCAATTTATACCACTCAGTTTAAAAAAGTGTGGTAATATCAACTCTGACAGGTATATGGAACAGTTAAAAGTCTTGCGCATTGCAGACTATTAAATGATAAAAAAAAATTTTTGGAAAGCAATTTGGGAATATCTACTGCAGTTGATGTGAATAACCAATGCCCTATTATTTCCACCTTTTGCAGCATTGTTTACTATGAAAAAATTGAAAGTGATATAAATACCCATTTTAAAAAGAAGTCAAATGCAAAAGTGAAAATAACAGGATTGCACAAATAAAATAGTAAAACATTCGTTCTTATAATTTGATACATTTTATTTGAAGCTTAACAGTATGCAAAATGATGCTATATTATGTTTAGGGATATGTACTTCTGTAATAAAATTTCTACCAAAAATGTGAACTAGATTTCCAGTTCTATGTGTATCATGGTCTGGATATTGGAGAAAGACTTCTTGGTGCAAAAAGAATATGGATGCTGATTAAATTGCCACAAAGATACTAACAACTGTCTTGTTATCCTCCCAAAAATATAAGGGAAATATTCAGCTCTCTCTTCCTATTACACATATGTGTGCATGCACACACACACACACACACCCAAAGACACAAGCAAAAACAGAAAATGGGACTGCACTGGAGGGCATACAGAAACCAGGAACTTCCACATGGGAATAGAAGGTTATACTTTGATCATCACAAATTGAGACCATTCATTACGCCCTCCCCTTAAATACAAGATACCTGAAATAATCTTTACATCCTTAGTGAAAGAATGAACAGAGTAAAAGAGAAACAGGGATCTTCCTGATTATAGAAAAAAACAGCTAAAAAAGCTTCTCCTATAGCTTGAGGTTAAATAAACAATAACATTATCATCATCATCATCATTTCCTTTGGAAATTGATACTTATACCCTTGTTTTCACATAGTTACCCTACCCTGTTAGAGAAACCTCTGCCTGAAGGTTATATAATGTGCCCAAGATAATATACTTCTTGGCTACCTAATAGTATCTGGGTCCCTCACATTCTCACAAAATATAAACACATTCTCACAAAATACAAACTTGCTATAAAAGTAGCATCTATTTTTTTTTTTAAGTTCTGCCATCATATTCTGCATCTAATCATTGTTTTTACCAGACAGGAGTTCTAATTTATTAATTCATTCTTATTTATTTATTTTTTGGTTGCACTACATGGTATGCAGGATCTTAGTTCCCTGACCAAGGATCAAACCCATGCCCCCTGCAATGGAAGCACAAATTCCTGACCACTGGACTGCCAGGGAAGTCCCAGGAGTTCTAATTTTGTTAGCCCTGTAATTAGAAGTAATTGATGTAATTAGAAGACCACTGATCCTGAGTGATTGACACTGCCAGCATTCTAGAGATGGAAGGAATGAGGCCAGAGGAACTTAACAAAGGTGGAATTACCAACACAAATGAGGAAACTGGTTGTCATAAAGAGGACAAAGGAGTTTCAGAGGAAGTGAAACTGCTAGTATACTTAGCATTAAAGGATATTGCAAAAAATTTTCAGAATATCATGAGTCCAAAAAATGCTCTCAGTTTTGCTATTTTGCGCTGTAGGTAAAATGCTGTGTGGCAGGCAGAATTCTAAAGATGGTCTCTTGAGACTCTTGTCTTATGGTTATTCAGTTAAACAAAAATCTAAATATTGCTCTGGAGGGATTTTGGAGATGTAATTAAATCTCAAGTTGATTGACCTTAAGATTTGGAGATTAATTAGCTAGATTTGACCTGGTCCCTAGTCAGGTGAGAATGGAAAACCTCAGTGTTTTCCATCTGGTAGTAGAAGACATAGAGATCTGAAGTGTGAGAAGGATTTGATGTAGCTGGCTTTGACGATGAAGGGGGCAAATGAGAAGGAATGTTGGGGGGTGCTCCTTGGAGCTGAGAGTAGCCTCTGGCTGATAGCTAGCAAGGAAACAGTATGTCAGATCCACAGCCACAGAAATTGAATTCTACAAACAACCTGAATGAGCTCAGAAACTGATTCATCCTCAGGGCCTCCAGATAAGAGCCCAGGCTGGCTTAAACTTTGGCCTGTAAGACCCTCAGTAGATGGCTCATCCAAGCATGAATTCTGACCTAGAGTACTGTGAGATTCCTAAGTGAGGACTGTCTTAGGCAGCTAGATTGGTGATAAGTAGTTAAGCAGCAATAAAAAATGAATACAGTCATAAACCAATCCAAACCTAGAAAGGATTATGCCTTTAAATGATGACCTTTATTATTGGCATAAACCCCTCCTTGTATTCCATCAAGTACATAGACAAATCATAACTAGGGATCTAATTCCACAGAGCTCTAAGAAAACAAACTCATGTCAATATAATAGTACCTTTTACCTGAAAGTTTAACCTTAGATTGGCAAGAAGAATACAAGGTGACCTGTCCACTTCTAACGTGTTTTTGTCACCTAAAGTTAGTTTTCCAACTGCACTCTTATCCCCCAGCATTTTCTGTTTTTAGACATACACATACACGCATGCACATACCCATGAACACACACAAGAGTTATAACTTTAAATCAAGCCCAATTCAGAGAAAGTTAGCTAAGCTGCTTCTGCTCTTTATTGCTGTGTGAATTATTACAGTTCAAGACCTTATTTGCAGAGCAGCCACTTCTGTAGTTTGAAGGAAGACGGGTGTTGGCCTCTTAAGTACTTCCCTTACAGCTAAATCTTCTTTTGGAATTACATGTGCTTGTGTTATTTCTGCTTAGTATTGGAGTCAACAGTGATTCAAAAGTTGGTCTAGATGTTATGTAATAGATTAGAAGAAACATTGCAATGTCTTGACTCTGCAACAAACTCCGTAGCCCCTGATTATGTCACTTCATCTCTCTGGGGAAGTTTCTTTGCTGATAAATTCATAAGCTTGAATGAAATGATTTCTTGGTTCCATTCCACCTGTGACACTCTCTGATTCTGTGAGCTAAAGCATAGGAAAGTAACTTACCCAAGCCATTGTATTCCCAAGACCAGTTTTACCATCTAAATGTGGAGAATTTGGCACAGTTAGGTTATGGGAGCATTAACATGAGTCTGTGTAATTCTGCTTTGTAAATTGTTCTACAGCTTGGCTCTAGACCTCCCCATCACCTAGAAACATGTCATTTCTAAGGCCGGCTCACATCTCTTTTTCAAGTCTACCTGACCGAGGACATACTTGACATTTCCAACTGTATGTCCCACAGGCATCTCATATTTCATCTTATGCAAAGTGAGTTATGAGAAGCTGCATTTTCAACACATGCCCCAGTGAAGCTGATGCATTCTAAATGATGAGAACTAGTGCCCTAGAGAGAAAGTGGAAAATAAGTCTACATTCATCCTCTTTTTAAATCTCCAATAGCCTATCCTAGAGTGTTTGGGATTTTTTTGCTAACTCTTGTGTATATGAACTCTTTGATTTAAAAGTGTGAGTATTTAAAGACATGATGTCAGGCTTATTGTAATGTTTTTATAAAAAGTTATGTTTTAGAACTATTTATTCCTTAAATTATAGCCCTAAGATCTTTTTGCCTCTGGAATGATAAGAAAAATATATCATCTCTCTGCCCCTGAGCATTTAAAGGCAATATATATTCCAATAGTGTGGCATGCTCAGTCCTGTCCAACTCTGCAACTCCATGGACTGTGGCCCACCAGGCTCCTCTGACCATGGGATTTTCCAGGCAAGAATACTGGAGTGGGTTGCCATTTCCTCCTCCAGGGGATCTTCCCCACCCGGGGATTGAACCCACTTCCCCTATGTCTCTTGCATTGCAGAGGATTGTTTACCACTTGAGCCCTTGGTGAAGCCCTGTATGTTCCAATAGATGTTGATGTCACTAATCTTCTGTTTACATATCTTTAGATTAGTTGTAAAGGATCCATTCTTTTGTTACTGAGTAAGCAGGGTGACAATATAAGGAGTACTTGACGTACTCCTTTTCCTATTTGGAACCAGTCTGTTGTTCCATGTCCAGTTCTAACTGTTGCTTCCTGACCTGCATACAGATTTCTCAAGAGGCAGGTCAGGTGGTTTGGTATTCCCATCTCTTGAAGAATTTTCCACAGTTTATTGTGATCCACACAGTCAAAGGCTTTGGCATAGTCAATGAAGCAGAAATAGATGTTTTTCTGGAACTCTCTTGCTTTTTCCATGATCTAGCGGATGTTGGCAATTTGATCTCTGGTTCCTCTGCCTTTTCTAAAACTCTACAGTGTGGACAAAAATGGCAGTGTTAAAAGATAAATGGAAAATGTGAATTAATTCAGCTTTATTACTTCAGAATGAATGCCTATAATGAACTGCTCAGTTGCTTAACAATTAAAGTATTTTTTTTAACTTTTCTCATATATTATTTCCCAGTCTCTGAGTATTAATATTTTTTCTATGTTTCATTCAGCTAAATTTTTAATTCAAGAGCTTTGGTCACAAATTTGCCCCCATAGATTCAATGACTCTTCATAAAAATTTAAGACTTTGATTCTTCTCATCATCAATTTATCAGCAACATTATCTGTAACAACTCTTTCCTTGAGTATTGACAGCAGGACACAAAATCAGTAGTTTAATAAAACCATCTCTGTTAGGGTAATATTCTACTCACAGAGATATGTAAAAAAGTAAAAACTCCAATTGGTTTATCTAGTATTAATTATAAGTTGTTTATTATTAGCAAGGGAAAGAATAATCCATAGTATCGTTCAAAATCCCCAGCCTCCAGAAAGTGATGCAATCTCGTTTGTCACAGTTACAAGTTTTACTATTGGGAAAGCTGTGAGCTAGGCCTGAGATGGAAACACAGAATCAGAAAGTGGTATATTAGGGACATTCATTAGGTTCAGGTGGAAAACAATAATTAAGCTACTTTATCTTGTGGATGTATGCAAGTATTTACCAGACTTTCTGCCTTAACAAGGCCCAAAGAATGATCATTCATCCTGGTTTTCCTGGGAGAGTCTTGATTTACAACTGTTATTCAGTTGTTATTGATATTGTCCCTCTGTCCTTTTGAAAGTGTTGAGCTCGGGGTGATAAATTATTAACCAAAATAATATATATGGTTACTCTGGTTATAACTCACAGAAGAACTGAGAAATGTTTTTAAAAGAGATCAAAGGCCAAACTGTAATGAAGATTGTGAGACCAAATCTTCAAAGAAAAGTATTGTTTACTTGCGATATGCTGTTTGAAAATAGTCTGTAACCAATCAGAAGTGAGAAATAAAGATATGAACTTCATTGCCATACTGTCAAAACAGTACTGTGGATTAGCTAATGGGGTCATTTGAAATATATGAGAAAATCAAACAGTTAAAGATATCTGTAGCTGGTTCTTACCTGCTTGATGTGAATTGGATTTAAGAATGGACAGAGTTGAGTGGGAAAATGAAGCAATAAGCCATTATTACATGTTCTGGGAGTCCCATATGAAGCACTCACAAGTGAAAACAAATTGTCCAGACTTCAAGCTTTACATCTATTTGTAATATAGGGCCAAATCACTTACTCTGCAGTAACACTCATAAGCAGCGCTTCATAGCAGGTAACATTTAGCAACTCACAGGTATTGGCAGGCAGTGTCATTATGCAGAGTGTAGGCAGGTGTAATTCAGAATGGCGTGTTATATTCTATGGTACTTGGATGAAGATAATGTTCGAGGCCTTAAACATTATCTATTATTGATGGATATAAAATACTGTAGATTTGTTCTTGAGTAAAATGTTCTACAAAAGCTCAATATCTAGAGCTATGGATAACTGTGGGAACACAGAGGAAGTCCAGGCTACTTCAGAGGTAATTGGGTATCATGCAAATAGAGATGGGAGGTCAGCCTTTTGTCACTGCTCCACCCAAGGGGCTCTCAGCTTCTGGAGCCCACCTTCCCCTTCTCTCACAACACAAAAGCTTGCAGTCAACAAAAGAACATTTCTTCTGCTTCACTCTCAATTAAAGACTGACATGGTTAGGTGAGGCTCACACAAGGTCATCTTCCTTTTTATGAACTCAAAGCCCACAAGTAGCTTAGTCATAGGAGTGATAACCCATGATTTTCACAGCAACGCCTTACTCCTTCAAGGTGTCTAAACCAGGAGGCTGTATTGTCTAGAAGCCCGTTCTTTGCAGACTGTGGTTTCGCTCCCCTCCTTGGTGCCCTGGAGGCTGAGCTGTTCTGAGGATAAGGATGGAGCTTCTGAGGACGCATCTCCTGCTTACTCTACTCTCTGCTCTTCAGGGAGCAGGGCTCCACAAGCTCAATGTGAATACACAAAAAGCCCTGTCTGCCAAACTGTGGAGTTCCCCAGAGCGTTTATGTGTTTATAGAAACGTAGTGTTATGTTATGGACCTGAAGCTTTGTTTTGACAGAAGCGATGTTTAGGGTTCTTGGTTGGGGACTTTCGCTTCCATTCATAGGCAGAATTTCTCAGTAACGTGTGAGATGTGAATGGCATCAGATAATGACAGTGCACTGTTTGTGGCACTCTCGTGGGCACTTTTGAAACGTCACTCCCTGCCCACAATCCCACCGCTCCATCACCTCAGTCTCAGGTCTCACCATCACTCCCACTTCCCCCGTTACTAATGGAGATGAACAGATTAAGCATAACTCCTTACCAACTGTAGACTTTTCTATTGGAATGTAAGTTTCATGACAACTGATGATTGTTGTCTTATATACTGCCCAGCATAATATTTGGCAAATAATGGATGTTTCATACATATTGATAGAATAAATGATAGAATAAAAAGTAAATATTGAATTGAACAATATTCTGTTGTGTTAGTTTCAAGAATAAAACAATGTTCTTTTGTTCTTGTCAAGGAGGAACAAAATTGTTTTATCATTATTTCGATTATAAAATCTTATTTTTAGATATTTGTGTATTCCTGGACTTTATTCTGCAGAACTCAAGAATTAGGTGTTTTGTTTCCAATCTACTTTCTTTTGTACAAATGTAAGATTCCACACTTTTAAGCAAATTCAATCTCCCTTAAAAATCATGACATTTTAAAATTATTTTTAAGAAGTATAGCTTAATACATTGTGAGTTTAAACAGTAAAACATAGAGATTTTCTGCTTGGTTACAAAATGCAAATGTGATAGATTACTATTCATCTCATAGTTTTCATTTTCTAAGAAGTACTTTAAGTTTGATTAATTTAGTTTCTTTTTTGGGGACAGCATTAGTGAGATCATCAAAACTTTTGTAAAAGCTAAAAATGCTAGACTGCAGTGGCAGACTATTATATAATGATTTAGTCACAAATTGTATGTTTTAATTTTACATAGAAACACAAATTTTTGATTTGGTAGCTTAATACAACAAAAGAAAAGTTTATAAAAAAAACATACACCACCACAACAAAAGCATCTAACAAATCTTAGAGAGCTACAATTAAATTTTACCACTGAAACAGAAAAAAACAAACCAAAACAAAACTCTGGCTTTAAAATATTTCTTCATTGTTCTCCCTTGTTCATATACCCTACTGTTTAATTTTACTGTTGTGCTTGCTAAAATTAGTCTAATTCTAAGATCTTATCAACCCCAGTGTTTCCTTTTATTGCCATTATGGAAACTGAATGAAATTTTAAATCCTGATTAACTTCTTTCAGTGACCAAACAATAGTGATCAAATCTCAGGTGTCTTTAGAGCAACAGATAATTTCACGTGCCCATAAATGTCAGTTTTGAATAGAATTTTTTAAGGAATTACTTTTCAAAAGCGTTCACACATTGGAAACGTTATTTCTTAGACTTGAGAACAGATCACTTAGGTCACAAATCACAGTTCAGCTTGAGAATCAGCAAAACGGCTTCTGAGTGTCATTTAATGAAAAGAGACTAATCTAAAAAAAAAGAAAAAAAGAATTCAAGTATAATCACACAGAGAGATCAAATCAATTTACTAGATTATTTCCAAGTACGGTTTTGAGTTTGAGTGAAAACTCCAGAGTAGAAAGAAGGAGCGGGTGGCAGTCCCCATGTTGTCACGAGGAGCCGTCTGACCTTTGGCATGACTCCTTCAAACTCAGGTTTCCTCACTTCTGAAAGAGGGATAATGACTTCAACCCTTTCACCCTCACAGCGAGGTCAGAATTAATTAGGGACGCAAGCATGACGGGACTGCAGCATGCCTTACTCTTGCCATTTGGCTCAGGCCAGCCAATGTACATGAATATTGCAGCTGCATTCACTAATACCTTCAGCAGGAGAGATCTGCTGGAACCTTAACTAATTACCCTTTATTTAATGTGATGTTGTCTGTCGTTGAATTTTAATCATGTTCAAAGGTTACGTATCAATGATATTTTTCTGGAATAAAAAAAGATCGTCTCTCTGGAATGAATTATTTCTTTCTTTGATGATTTAGACATGTACCCATGCACTGCAGTGATTTCATTGTAAGGCTGAATCTTTCATAGAGTAACTGACAATTCATTTTGCTCTTAAAATATTTTTAAAACATGTATAGAAGTGTAAATATTATAAAATAATCCTTAGAGTGTGACATGTGAAGAGCATACCTTGTGACAAAGAGAGCTTACCCAAGCCTTTTCACCTTTACCTTTTGCTCATTAAGTACTTTGGTTATTCTAAAGGGTAATTCCATTGTTGTCACAAGATTGCCAGTATTTCTGCTATTCTAAGTATCTAACTCAAAATAATACAAATTTCAGTAAAATGTAACAATTTGACTTCCCCTCTCATAATTTTTGTCCATATATTTTTTTAAACATGGGAAAAATACAATTACATAATTTATATAGATTCCCTCTTCTGTACTTCTCTTTTTCTCTATGGTCTTGAGCTGTGTAATGATTCCTCTTACCAATAATCCATTCCATTATCACTTTGCAATATAAATGGGTGGTCTCTTGTAACCAAAATCTGTAAATATACAAACTATATTTTGGAAAGCTAAAAAATAATGGTTTCCAGCATGTACGATTTGCTTCCTAGGTGGCTGGGTGGTAAAGAATCTGCATGACAATGCAAGAGACATATGGAGACTCAGGTTTGATCTCTGGGTCAGGAAGATCTCCTAGAGGAGGGCATGGCAACCCACTCCAGTATTCTTGCTTGGAGGATCCCATGGACGGAGAAGCCTGGAGGCTACTATCCATAGGGTCTCAGAGTCAGACATGACTGAGTGACTGAGTAAACATACACACATGTACATTTCAATTAGTCCACTTAAATACTGCATAGTATTACTGCAATTTTATAATTTTAAATGTTGCAATTATTATATACCTCTTAGCTATCTCTCAAACATAAATTTTATTTCACTAGTCTTGTACCTTTTAGGGGGTTGTCACAGAACTAAGTTTAATCATTCATGCTAAAATTTAAGTGGAGGAAACCCTTAGTGTATACATATCACAGGGTTAGAGTCTCTCAGTGAAGACTGTACACTGAAATGCATGTTATTTTTCTGTTACACCATAGTTTTTATTACATATTCACTAATTTGCAGGTAATTTCTTGTTTCATCTTTTTTTTTTAATTTCTTTACTTAGAAGCCATTCTTTCTGCTTTGTCTTAACAGGCTTTCTTCCAATTATCAGGATTGCTTTTGTATCAGTGCAAATGATCATACATAAATAAATCATAAATAAAAAATCATAAGTTAAATCATAAAAATAAATCATAAATTAAAAAATCAGTGGTTATAAATACAATATATGGTGAAAGAACACCAAAGCATATCCTTTTATTTAAAACTGTCCTATTCAACAGAATTAGAATTGACAGCTCTTGTTAAGTATACCTCTCATGCTACAAATATCTCTGCCCAAATAAGAAGTGATTTTAACTTCTCAATTTGAGTCATGAAAATAGTATTTATAAGAATATGTCATGATGATTATTGACCTGGGGATTCTAGATAAAATAACAGTTAGTTATTTGTGGCATCTTAGTAAGTATTACATATCTCTTTGTATGGGCAGTCTTACAATCTCTATTTATATTTTTCTTATACTGCAGCACAACTATCTCATCCTTTGAGACCTCTCTTGTACATCTCAACATGAATTTTTCTGTACTGAACCATGACAAATGTACTTTCCAGTTTTGGGGAAAACCATCTGGCTCTTTTTGCCAGATGTGATTTACAGACAAATAGACAAAAGCTTCATTTGTAATAGACATCTTATTTTAGTTGAATGGGTCTAAATTAGTGCAGCTTTAAGATGCAGGACAACTCTGCTATTATCATCAGTAGTGAGCACAGAAATTTTACTTGCTGTTCACTCAGTGAGATTTAAGTCAGCTTATTTGAACTGAATTTCTCAATGGAATCACCTCTGTTAGTTTAACAAAAGCACTGGGTTATTGCCTACAAATATGAAAGAAGTAAAGAACATTTCTGTAAGTCCCATTTAATAATTTTCTCATGAGTTTGGTCAAAACTGAGTTTAGCCTTTAGAGAGATATTCCTATGCATCAGCAACAGTGTAAGGGTTTTGAAATTATAGAAATCTGCTTTTTAACTCCAGCTCTATGAAATAGAATCTTGCCATTTTTCACATCAGATGACTTTTTAATTTATTTATTTTAGTTGGAGGCTAATTACTTTGCAATATTGTAGTGGTTTTGCCATACATTGGCATGAATCAGCCATGGGTGTATATCTGTTCCCCATCCTGACTTTTCTAAGCCTTGGTATTTTTATGTTTACAGTAGGATTTATAAAATAAATTTTTTTATGGTTGTAAAGATTTAAAAAATCACACATTCACACACATAGATGCAGCCAAACAAACACACTTATTGTATAATGACCTTATTAAAACTTAACATATGCCTATTCTCTAGATTAGCAAAATTATCTGCTCAATGATTTCTTCCCTTTAGCCTCTGAAAACCATCAGGGTCCTCTGCTTGCAGGAAAGGTGCTTTTTTTAGTGTAAGCTACCTGGATATGTCCAGACAATGCAGCAAGGCCATCAAGATTCTTCTAGGACAGTAGACCCTGAACTTTTTTTGCATCAGGGACCAGTTTTGTGGAAGAACTTTTCCCATGGGCCAAGGAGGAGGGCGGGGATGGTTTCAGGATGATTCAAGTACATTACACTTATTGTATACTTTATTTCTAATTTAATGCCACAACTGACTTGACAGGAGGTGCCAGTCCACAGTCCAGAGGTTGGGAACCCCTGTTCTGGAAGATATTTCATGAGGGAATACGATTGTTACAGGCTGAACTATGTCTTCTCAAAACTCTTGTGTTGAAGTCCTAACTCCAGTACCTCAGGAGGTGATGATATTTGAGGACATGGCCTTTAAAGAGGTAATGAAGACACAGTGAGGTCCCTGTGGGTGGGATAGGTGGGCCCTAATCCAATACGACTGGTGTTGTAGAAGAGACTATGATACAGACTCAGACAGAGGCGCGACCACGTGAGGACGTCTGCATGATGGTCTTCTGCAAGCCAAGGAGAGAGGCCCCATAAGTCAAACCTTCCCGTCTCGGACTTCCAAGCACCGGAGTGTGAGAAAATACATTTCTGCATTTCTGTTGTTTAAGCCTCTGTAGTATTTTGTTATGGCGGTCCATACAAAGTAATACAATTACATACTGAAACTGAGAGATTTTGTTTAAGGTTGATAACTCAAACATTTGAAGGACAGGAGGATTTTCAGTATAGCCTGGTGCTTATAACTCAAATTAGTACTGCCAGGTACTTATAGAATTATGACCAATGTTCGTTAATGACACTGAAAAATAAGAGTGAATAAAATGATTTTTTAACCATATCTTGTGCCAACATCTGACAGCTTTAACACCAGTAGCAGATGAGGAACTCAGAACACCAAGTGAACCCCACACTATGCACTGAAGAAATACAGGCACATGGCGAGAATAAGGGAGAGAATGAGAAACATCAAAGAGAAGACAAAGTGGATGTCAATGAATTTCCTAGTTCCAACATCTAGAGAGCACTATTACATATAATTACAATTTACATTGAAGATGGTTTATTACCTAGCATAAAACTTGAGTTGATCAAAGAGCGTGTCTGTAGAGTTGGTAATGAGGAACACTGAAGTTACTAACATGTGAAAGTGAAAGTGAAGTTGCTCAGTTGTGTCCGGCTCTTTGCGACCCCATGGACTGTAGCCTACCAGGCTCCTCAGTCCATGGAATTTTCTAGGCAAGAGTNATGGTTTATTACCTAGCATAAAACTTGAGTTGGTCAAAGAGCGTGTCTGTAGAGTTGGTAATGAGGAACACTGAAGTTACTAACATGTGAAAGTGAAAGTGAAGTTGCTCAGTTGTGTCCGGCTCTTTGCGACCCCATGGACTGTAGCCTACCAGGCTCCTCAGTCCATGGAATTTTCTAGGCAAGAGTACTGGAGTGGGTTGCCATTTCCTTCTCCAGGGGATCTTCCCAACCCAGGGATCGAACCCAGGTCTCCCGCACTGCAGCAGACGCTTTACCGTCTGAGCCACCAGGTACCTGAAGCCAATTCAGCAATGATCTGATTTTGACTTAGCAATCAATTCAGAAGATACTTAGAAATAAAAGATCCTAATAAACTTACATAGATGAAAATATTGGCATTATTTCCCATACATGAAAAGCTAGAAATGGCCTTTATAATGAGCAGTATGTTTGTTTGGAAAAACTCAGTCTCTGAAGCCAAGTAAACAGCATGAGGCCATTGGGTACAATGAAACATTGAACGTGAACAAAGAAGCAACCCCATGGACTGCAGCCCACCAGGCTCCTCCGTCCATGGGAATTCTCCAGGCAAGAATACTGGAGTGGGTTGCCTTTCCCTCCTCCAGGGGATCTTCCCAACCCAGGGACCAAACCCAGGTCTCCCACATTGCAGGCAGATTCTTTACCATTTAAGCCACCAGGGAAGCCCAAACCAAAAGCAGATTAGTGAACTAAAGAAAATGGCAACCCTCTCCAGTAGTCTTGTCTGGAAAATCCCATGGACAGAGAAACATAGTAGGCTATAGTCCATGGGGTTGCAAAGAGTCGGACACGACTGAGCCGCTTCACTTTCTCATGTTACATGCTTGAACTGTTTTTCCCCTCCTGTTACCATTTTGGTACCATTTGATTTCCATTTGTCAATACCCAGTGCCTAAATATTGTTCCGTTTTGTTTGTGCAGTTACTCATCTAACAAGTGGCTATTCAGCCCTTCCAGTGTATCAATCACTCTTATGGTTCTAAGTTTTAGGACCTTTGAAGTAGCACAGAAAGAATCTGTTAAAATAGAGCTAAACTGGACTCCTTGCTTAGAGTAGAACCAGCTAGACTTGATTCTATTTCAGGGCATTTATCCATGTTCATGTCTTTGCCTGGACTCCGTTCCCACATCTTCACCTCTCTTTTAGGCCTATCTTCATATTGTTTCAGAATACTTCAGTCAGTAAGGGTACTGGAGGTCTCAGTACCATATAGCCAGGTGTCATAGGAGAAAAGGCTAAGTTTCATAGCCAGAATTATGGCAGGATTAAGGAAAAGACTCTGTGAAATAGAACTGATCTCAGTGAAAGTAACTGCTACTTACTCTCCTTTTCTGATACAATGATAACTCGATTACTTCCCCAGGTTTTCTCTCGCTACTACAGGTGTGACTGAAGGCAATTCAGTAACAGTGCTTAAGAGTATGGGCTCTGGAGCCAAACGGCAGGATTCAACCAACTGTATGATCTTGGATGTGCATATATATATTTTAATGTTCCGGAGCTTCAGTTTTCCATATGTGTAGGACTTAGACGGACTCTAGAATACTTGTAGGATTGCTGTGATTATTGAATGACGTGGCATACGAGATGACCTTCAGTCTTTGGCTGCATATATCTATGCCATTATTATCATTAGCCATTCACTTCACTCTCTTCTCTTTTGCTCCACTTGAGTTTTCTGTTGATTTTCAACCACCTCTGCCTCACAGGTTTTAATTACTAACTTTTCTGTTCATTTTTAGCCTTCTGCCTATCCTCGTCCTACCCTACTGCTTATATGCCTTTATTTGCCTCTCAAAACGACAATCTTAATTTAATCATTACCACCCAAGCTTGGCCAAGCTTTTATGAGAAGAGGGGACAGTCCCTAGTTTTCCACCTACCCTTGGCCTCGTGGCGGCTCTGACTCAGAAGGCAAAGACACGCAGCTCCCGTCAGAAGAGTTACTTCAGACCGAGACTCTAATAGGTTCTTTCCCAGGATGCCCACCGCTCATGATTAACACACGCTACCAGAAGTCTAAATAAAGTTTACAAGTGCTGATTCATATTACTCAGGAAGACTGTGAGGGTGTTGGAGATACTCCTAAAAGAAAGAGGTGGCAGAAATCCAAGGGAAGAAAAAAAAAATAAGTAAATAGGAAATAATATGGAAATAAAACAAAATGGGAAGTCTGCTTCTCCTTCCCCTGCAGAAAAAGTAAGTTATGTTTCCACAGCTGGAAGCTAAAAACAGCTGCATTTTCTATAGTCTATTGAATGGAGATCAGTCGTTAATATTTTACTCATGTACACACTTCATTTTGATGCAATTTTCCTGTATAACCAGCCAGAATCATTTGCAGGATATTTAACAAAAATGATGGAAATACTCAGCTGCATCTGTTCATCATTTGGCTAACCATATTTTTGCATATATTTAACATGGGCTTAAGCCATTGCCATTATTTTCCTCATCTTTTCCCTTCACTGTTCAAATCTGCATGCCAAAATTTATTATTATTCAGGTATCCAATCGCACTGCCATCCCAGCAATCAAGTCAAAAGCAGCAAAGCGAAATTAAGAAGCTGTTTTCTAAAACTGCAGGCACGTACAATCCTTCCCTGAGACAACAACCAGTGGTTGTTGCAATGACAAACAGCTTTAATAATGAAAATAGACTCTTGGTTTTACCTACACAGATGCAGTTTAATTTTCTTCTTCCTTATTAGAATCCTCACCAGCTCTCCACCCCCTCCCAGCCCCCAGTTATGAAAACAAGTTGGCAAACACAACAACTCTATTCATCCTCAGTTTAATATACAATTTCTCATATACACGAGGGGGTGAAGTGGTTTCTAAAAACACTGGCTGGTCACGGTGACAGTAGAATCTAATTCCCTCAGGTGCTTGCCTAATACTTATCTCTCCACTGGAGAGTATAATAAGGTTATCAGGATTATTGAAGTTGACAGAGCACCAAGCCTAGATTAATTACATCATAGAATTCAGAAGGAATCAGAAAAAGCAGCAATAGTGCCCCTGGCAAGTGCACATATTTTTTATAGTTCTCCAAGTACTCTGAGCATAATATAATACCAGTGAGTGAAGGGTGGCTGGTGTAGCTGATCTGCAGATCTTGTGGTACAGATTGTGAAAGATTAATTATTCTGAGAGTAAGAAATCACCATCACTAATTTAGAGAAGATAGAGTAAAACATCTCAAGAAAGACAAGAGTAATTGAAGGGTGAGTGAAGGGTACTAACACATATAAATCTGCTGAGTTCCAGAAGATGTATATTCATTGCAACATATAATTCTTAAAAAAAATTTTATTGAAGTATAGTTGCTTTATACTGATGTTGATGTGTTATTTTCAGGTATACCGCAAAGTAAATCAGCCATATATACACATTTATCTTTCTTTTGGTGGGGGGTGGGGGGTGGGGGGCGGAGTTCCTTCCCATTTAGGTACTAGAGAGCATTGAATAAAGTTGTCTGTGCTATATAGGAGGCTCTCATGAGTTCTCTATTTTATACATAGTAGTGTGTATGTATTAGCCCCAATCCATGCCACCCCTTTGTCCCCCTACCCTAAGGGATCCGTACATCTATTCTCTACATCTGTGCTTCTATTTCTGCTTTGCAGACAGGTTCAGCTGTACCATTTTTCTAGATTCCACACATATGCATTAATATATGATATTTGTTTTCCTCTTTCTGACCTACTTAACTTTGTATGACAGTCTCTAGGTCCTTTTGCATCTCTGCAAAATGGCACAATTTCATTCCTAAGAACAGAAAAATTAGATATTATTCTTTAAAAAACAAAACTGAGGCTAAAGTGGAAAATCTTTCTGCAAATCTCATATCTAGTTAAGTGGTCAAGCAGCATTTGACTATCTAACCCAAACTCCAATATTTTTCCACTTTAACACAGAGAACAACAAAGTTCTCTGTGTTAAAGGTGCCATGTTGAAGGAAGAAAAATTTACATAAGAAAAACTCATATGATTAATAAACAAATACATATTGAACTCCTTTTTCAAACAATGCTGAAAACTTAATATATATTTAGTTGATTGCAGTGTAAGAAATTTTTTTTTTTAATTATTACTTTATTTTTCTTTACAATACCGTATTGGTTTTGCCATACATTGACATGAATCCACCATGGGTGTATATGAGATCCCAATCCTGAATCCCTCTCCCACATCCCACCCCATTTCCTCTCTCTGGATCATCCCCGTGTACCAGCCCCGAGCATCCTGTATCCAAGAATTCAGTGAGTTACTTATAATTAGCTTGGGGGATGAAACATAGATCTAAAACATTAAAAAAATCATGATACAGGGTACCCTACACATTACACTTACCAAATACTAGAAATATATCAGCACTGCAGGTTTGAAAATCTAAAGTACACCAGGATATAAAATAAAACAAAATGAAAAAGGCTCCTGGCAACTGAGACAAATATTACAAAGCCCTCAGTTCACACTCACACAACATACTTGTAACTGAGTGTCCAATGGGACTATTCCTATTGTCTAGAGGGACTGCCCGAGGCTGCAAAGTTCAGGACAAGCAACAAGTACAGGTCTGCACTCTAAAGAGAGGTGACCCCCAAGCCAGAGGACCTATTTAAGGTGGCAAACTGGTCCTTATCAGCACTCATCTAGTCTCCTGTGTGCTGTGCTTAGTCACTCAGTCATGCCCCACTCTGCACCCTGCCAGGCTCCTCTGTCCGTGGCATTCCCCAGGCAAGATTACTGGGGTGGGTTGCCATTCCCTTCTCCAGGGGAATCTTCCAAACCCAGAGACTGAACCCAGGTCCCCTATTTTGCACGTGGATTCTTTACCATTTGAGCCACCAGGGAAGCCCAGGTTTCTCCATGTGATTTTTAAAAAGGTTATATGATAAAATTATAAAGAAAATACAAATTAAAGTTTAAAAATTGGTTTCTTCTGGAGAGAAAAGCTAATGTGATATGGTAGGAACTCAACAGGCTTTGAAAGTTTTAGAAATAAACTCTTTTTAAACTGGAAAAAATGGGGAGGGGGTAGAGACTCATTAGAGGTAGAAACTATTATGGCATTTTCCTTCCTCCCTTTCCTAGGAGTGACTTCCTAGATGGCATAGTGGAAAGCATCTGCCTGCAATGCAGGAGACATGGGAGATGTGGGTTCCATCCCTGGTTGGGGAAGATCCTTGGAGAAGGGAATGGCATCTCACTCCAGTATTCTTGCCTGGAGAATCCCATGGACAGAAGAGCCTAGTGGGCTACGGTCCATGGGATTGCTAGAGTCGGACACGACTAAGCATGCATGTGGTTCTCCTAGGAAGGTAGGAAGGAGAGCCCTTCCTCTACAGGTCAAAAAGGTAGCGCCCCCCACCACCACCCCAAGGAAAAACTGCTCATAGAGTTTAGAGTTGTCTGCATAGAAAAGATGCAGCTGAGTTGCAGAAACTTGAATATGTACTTGGGAAAAACAGTTGCCATTTGTTTCTACAAGTTTGCAAGGCAAGAAAGGACAGGTATTTGACCTTCTCTGGAAGAATCTGCAAATCACAAGCTGGCCAAACAAAGCTGTAGTGGAAAGGAAGGAGGAACGGTGGAGGGGTTGGAGTGTCAGCAGTCCTGAACTTCCCATGTCTTGTGGGGCAAGGGTTTGTGAGTCCTCCAATGGCCCTACAGGAAGCCGGGGAAGTCACCCAAGAGGGTTGCCTCCCAAGGGAAATGAGCCCTTGTCTGCAAAGGTTCCTGTCCAAGAGCGAGGGAAGAAGCTTGTGAAGGTGATGTGAGATCTCCTAGAAAATAAATCCCCCACAAAAAGATAGGATGCATTGTTGGTGTTCTCCAAAGAAGCCACTAATATCTTCCAGGAAATAAATAGAGACACCTGCCAAAATCAAGGTGTGGTTTAGTCTCTCGGTTGTGTCCGACTGTGACCTCATGGACTGTGGCCTGCCAGGCTTCTCTGTCCATTGGATTTCCCAGGCAAGAATGCTGGAGTGGGTAGCCTATCCCTTCTCCAGTGGACCTTGCTGATCCAGGGATTGAACCTGGGTTTCTTGCATTGGCAGGTGGGTTCTTTCACTGCTGAGGCAAAATCAAGGGAGAGATGCAAATAGGAAATTGTTGCAGTGGGGATGAGAGAAGAGTCATTAGGAATAAAGAGAGTGAAATAACAGACCAGCTTCCATCCCCTCACCCCTCTTCCTCTCTGGTGGACCTATAGCACACTGGTGCTTCACCTGGTGAGAGGTGAAAGCTTTAAACTGAATGCATGCTCCAAGTTTTGATTTAGATTGAATGGGATTTTTAGAATCAGAAAGTGATACCTAAATTATAGTATAACCTGAAATACCATCCAAAGGCCGAAAGGGGACTTCCGAAGAGTATGGTTAAGGCAACAGGGAGACAGAATAAAGCTGTCCCTGTAGTGAAGACAAAATAAAGCTCTTCCCAGCCCATTACATAAGTTGGTAAAATATGCACAAGAGAGCCCCTTGGGCCTACACTTAGAGAATATTTACTTTTCTTTTGCAAAGAAATGTATCATTTTCCCCATATTTATCACTTTTTAGACTGTGACTACAGTAGACAGCAGGGGAAGGGCTGTTCCTGCCCGGTGCACTGACAGCGGTGAGCAATGGCAGACAGCTGCCAGCCTCAGAGCGAGGAGCAAACAGCAAAAGGCAGCAGTGCGCGCGTGCTCAGTTGCGTCCGACTCTTCGCGACCGCTTGGACTGTAACCCGCCAGGCTCCTCTGTCCATGGAATTCTCCAGGCAAGAACGCTACAATTTGTTGCCATATTCTACTCCAGGGGATCTTCCCCACCCAGGGATCGAATCTGTCTCGTGCATGTCCTGCTTTGGCAGGTGGAATTTTTACCACTGTGCCACCTGGGAAACCCCAAAATGCAGCCGTTGAGAACTACAAAATCAGATCACTGATCACCATTTTGCATTAGGGCAAACTTCTACCCATGCAGGTCCCCTCCCCTCGCCTAGGAGTTTCCTAGGAGTGACTTTCGAGTNTGGCAGGTGGAATTTTTACCACTGTGCCACCTGGGAAACCCCAAAATGCAGCCGTTGAGAACTACAAAATCAGATCACTGATCACCATTTTGCATTAGGGCAAACTTCTACCCATGCAGCTCCCCTCCCCTCGCCTGGGAGTTTCCTAGAAGTGGCTTTCGAGTCACAGTTGAGTGCTTTCTGGGCGAGTCTGATTCAAAAAAATCTCACAGGAAAATTTGGGAGTCTTAGTTACTCCCAAGGTGATTTTGCCCAGATTTTGACAATTTTGAAGGAAAAAAGATCCTGAAAAAATTTATTAAATCTCTCCAATAGTGGTATTAGTAATCTTTTTATGTCCCCCATGTACTTCTATTTTAGTATCTTAGAATCATGCATAAGAAAAACATAACACATTTTTAAATGATGTCTATTCAAAATTAATTTCAAAGCTTTGTTGCTCATAAATGCATGTCTTCAGCTTTCCAGAAAACTCAGTTGATCAGAAGGTTGTGTGTCCTACATGAATCAGGTTGCCAAGATTTTCCTACCTGGATATAGTAATTGTCATACAGATGTTCATGAAATTAAAACCGGGGATATTCAAAGCACGGCCAGGTATACTAGGCTGATGGAACTTTTTCAGGAGCTTGGACTTAATTCCTGGGTTTAAAGACTAGGTAACTGAAAAGATTACATAAGTATCAAGCAGCACTGAACACAATGCAAAACATTTAAAAGGGGGAAGTAATTGCCCATCTAGTCCTCAGAGTGAGTAAAACTGTATGAAAAAGGATTTTGTACATTTTTCCCTCAGCGAATGAGTTGCAGAAACTTGAATATGTACTTGGGAAAAACAGTTGCCATTTGTTTCTACAAGTTTGCAAGGCAAGAAAGGACAGGTATTTGACCTTCTCTGGAAGAATCTGCAAATCACAAGCTGGCCAAACAAAGCTGTAGTGGAAAGGAAGGAGGAACGGTGGAGGGGTTGGAGTGTCAGCAGTCCTGAACTTCCCATGTCTTGTGGGGCAAGGGTTTGTGAGTCCTCCAATGGCCCTACAGGAAGCCGGGGAAGTCACCCAAGAGGGTTGCCTCCCAAGGGAAATGAGCCCTTGTCTGCAAAGGTTCCTGTCCAAGAGCGAGGGAAGAAGCTTGTGAAGGTGATGTGAGATCTCCTAGAAAATAAATCCCCCACAAAAAGATAGGATGCATTGTTGGTGTTCTCCAAAGAAGCCACTAATATCTTCCAGGAAATAAATAGAGACACCTGCCAAAATCAAGGTGTGGTTTAGTCTCTCGGTTGTGTCCGACTGTGACCTCATGGACTGTGGCCTGCCAGGCTTCTCTGTCCATTGGATTTCCCAGGCAAGAATGCTGGAGTGGGTAGCCTATCCCTTCTCCAGTGGACCTTGCTGATCCAGGGATTGAACCTGGGTTTCTTGCATTGGCAGGTGGGTTCTTTCACTGCTGAGGCAAAATCAAGGGAGAGATGCAAATAGGAAATTGTTGCAGTGGGGATGAGAGAAGAGTCATTAGGAATAAAGAGAGTGAAATAACAGACCAGCTTCCATCCCCTCACCCCTCTTCCTCTCTGGTGGACCTATAGCACACTGGTGCTTCACCTGGTGAGAGGTGAAAGCTTTAAACTGAATGCATGCTCCAAGTTTTGATTTAGATTGAATGGGATTTTTAGAATCAGAAAGTGATACCTAAATTATAGTATAACCTGAAATACCATCCAAAGGCCGAAAGGGGACTTCCGAAGAGTATGGTTAAGGCAACAGGGAGACAGAATAAAGCTGTCCCTGTAGTGAAGACAAAATAAAGCTCTTCCCAGCCCATTACATAAGTTGGTAAAATATGCACAAGAGAGCCCCTTGGGCCTACACTTAGAGAATATTTACTTTTCTTTTGCAAAGAAATGTATCATTTTCCCCATATTTATCACTTTTTAGACTGTGACTACAGTAGACAGCAGGGGAAGGGCTGTTCCTGCCCGGTGCACTGACAGCGGTGAGCAATGGCAGACAGCTGCCAGCCTCAGAGCGAGGAGCAAACAGCAAAAGGCAGCAGTGCGCGCGTGCTCAGTTGCGTCCGACTCTTCGCGACCGCTTGGACTGTAACCCGCCAGGCTCCTCTGTCCATGGAATTCTCCAGGCAAGAACGCTACAATTTGTTGCCATATTCTACTCCAGGGGATCTTCCCCACCCAGGGATCGAATCTGTCTCGTGCATGTCCTGCTTTGGCAGGTGGAATTTTTACCACTGTGCCACCTGGGAAACCCCAAAATGCAGCCGTTGAGAACTACAAAATCAGATCACTCATCACCATTTTGCATTAGGGCAAACTTCTACCCATGCAGGTCCCCTCCCCTCGCCTAGGAGTTTCCTAGGAGTGACTTTCGAGTCACAGTCGAGTGCTTTCTGGGAGAGTCTGATTCAAAAAAATGCCACAAGAAAATTTGGGAGTCTTAGTTACTCCCAAGGTGATTTTGCCCAGATTTCGACAATTTTGAAGGAAAAAAGATCCTGAAAAAATTTATTAAATCTCTCCAATAGTGGTATTAGTGATCTTTTTATGTCCCCCATATGCTTCTATTTTAGTATCTTAGAATCATACATAAGAAAAACATAGCACATTTTTAAATGATGTTTATTCAAAATTAATTTCAAAGCTTTGTTGCTCGTAAATACATGTCTTCAGCTTTCCAGAAAACTCAGTTGATCAGAAGGTTGTGAGTCCTACATGAATCAGGTTGCCAAGATTTTCCTACCTGGATATAGTAATTGTCATACAGATGTTCATGAAATTAAAACCAGGGATATTCAAAGCACGGCCAGGTATACTAGGCTGATGGAACTTTTTCAGGAGCTTGGACTTAATTCCTGGATTTAAAGACTAGGTAACTGAAAAGATTACGTAAGTATCAAGCAGCACTGAACACAATGCAAAACATTTAAAAAGGGGAAGTAATTGCCCATCTAGTCCTCAGAGTGAGTAAAACTGTATGAAAAAGGATTTTGTACATTTTTCCCTCAGCGAAGCAAAGGGAGGACAAGCTGGGGAACTGGCTGGGTGTGTTTATGAGATTGTTTAAAGGATACATTACACAGAAGATAAACTAGAGAAATTGTATGGTCGTGTTTGCCCATATACAATCAAATGCTCTGCACAATTGATGTATCCAATAAAATCATGAGATGCTACAAAGATGGTACAAAAAAGCAAAATGAGGGCATTTCACTTGGAAGATATCCAGGAGAGAGTACATGAAATGATTTATCACATTGTCTAAACTCTGAAATCAGAGATGTCTGAGGGAGGGGAAAGGAAAAAAAAGCACAGAGAAGAAAAATATAAAGTTATCACTGATAGCAAGTCATGCGGAAGCCAAAGTTCTAGCCCAGAAGAGAGGGTTGCAACTTCTATTCATTGAGTTCTCCTATTTCAGGGTGCTCAGTGCAGAGGTATCATTGGAAAAGCCTACTGAGGCCAATTATTATGAAAACAATCCCCTTAATTTAGTAAGCTAAGCTCCATTCTCTAAAATGCGTGACTAACGTGGCACCTAATAAATGCCTGTGGGTTGAGGAGTACTTGTTTCATTTTAGGATTATTTGCCATAATATAGAAAACAAAGATGATTTAGATCTCATGAGGCATTGCTGCTTTTGCAAGTCCATATTACATACATACAGATATAACTGAGGAGAAGATGAAATCTATTGTTATTCTAATGCAAAGTTTCACTGAAATGTCTTATTTTTTCTAACCAATACAGAATTAAGTTTCATTTATCTCTGGCCATGATGCATTGCACAAAGAATCTTAGCTCCGTGATCAGGGATTGAATCCCTGATCCCCCTGCAATGGAAGAGTGGTTTCTTAACCACTGGACTGCACTGACCAACACAGTCTTTTTTATTTTCTACTTCATCTGCCAAAGAAATGATCTTAAATGACTTTATTGATCCTGGTGGTAGTTGAGTCTGACTCTTTTGACCCCACGGACTGAAGACCAACAGGCTCCTCTGTCTGTAGGATTTCCCAGGCAAGAGACTAGAGTGGGTTGTCCTGTCCTTCTCTTGGGGATCTTCCCGACCCAGGGGTTGAACCCACGCCTCCTGCATTGCAGGTGGATTCTTTACTGCTGAGCCACCAGGGAAGCTCCTATTGATCCTATTTGTTCTTTTTGGGTACATTTTCTTGAGGATTAAAATATCCTAAGGTCTTCTCTCTGATTGTCCTATATTCCTTTTCACATGCCTTCTTCTACCTTTTGCCCCCTTTTTAAAATTTCAGTTTCTTTATACAAACATTTATTGAGTGTTTCCTCAGTACACTGTTCTAGATACTGTTCTAGAACATGAGCACGTGATGGAGGGAACGCTGCTCTGTTGGAACTCACAACTGATCAGTTAAAACAGACACCCCTACAGGCGCCTCGGGGCCAAGGTGAGGGGGACTGCAAAGATTTTCTAACCAATACAGAATTAAGTTTTATTTATCTCTGGCCATGATGCATTGCACACAGAATCTTAGCTCTGTGATCAGGGATTGAATCCCTGATCCCCCTGCAATGGAAGAGTGGATTCTTAACCACTGGACTGCCAGGGAAGCACTGACCAACACAGTCTTTTTTATTTTCTACTTCATCTGCCAAAGAAATGGTCTTAAATGACTTTATTGATCCTGGTGGTAGTGGCAGTTTTCTCACCAAGTTAAGTGTGACTCTTTTGACCCCGTGGACTGAAGACCACCAGGCTCCTCTGTCTGTAGGATTTCCCAGGCAAGAGGACTAGAGTGGGTTGCCCTGTCCTTCTCTTGGGGATCTTCCCGACCCAGGGGTTGAACCCATGCCTCCTGCATTGCAGGTGGATTCTTTACTGCTGAGCCACCGGGGACGCCCCTATTGATCCTATTTGTTATTTTGGGGTACATTTTCTTGAGGATTAAAATATCCTAAGGTCTTCTCTCTGATTGTTCTATATTCCTTTTCACATGCCTTCTTCTACCTTTTGCCCCCTTTTTTAAATTTCAGTTTCTTTATACAAACATTTATTGAGTGTTTCCTCTGTACACTGTTCTAGATACTGTTCTAGAACATGAGCACGTGATGGAGGGAACGCTGCTCTGTTGGAACTCACAACTGACCAGTTAAAACAGACACCCCTACAGGCGCCTCAGGGCCAAGGTGAGGGGGACTGCAAACGAGAACAGAACATTCTTCCACTCACTGTCTCAGATGGCCTCCACTTCCTATTCCTCTGGTCAAAAAGCAAGTGCTTCTTTAGAAACTGCTTCTTTCTCGAACTGATATGCACTTCCAGGCTTCAGGCCATCTTTGATCTGAGGCTTGGAGAAAAAGAAAACAAGGCAAAACATAAAATTCACCCTTGTTGCTGGCCAAAATCTTGGCTTTCTCTGCCCACTGAAGCTGAATAAAAAAATACAGAGACAGAGTTCGGAGGAAATAGAAAGGTGGCTTTAATTCTCAGCAGCAGGAGAGGGGAACACAGTAGGCTCATGCCTCAACAACAGCGCCCCCGCCTATGAGGAGTCTAAAGGCTTACAGAAGATGAGGCCTCACAGTCTGGGATAAGTGATGAGGAATAAAGGTGTTAGTGTGTTGATTTCTTCTCTTGCATTGTTTTCAGAGACAGTCACAGGCTGTCTCAGTAACTCAGTAATGGAGCCTGACAGTTCAGTGCCTCTGAAGTCTTCTTTCTGAGTTGTAAAAAAAGAAGACCTATGAGGGGAAGAATGTTGTAAGGGCGAGCACCTATACAAGGATGTATTTAGTACAGAATCAAAGGAAGATAGTGTAGCTCCTGCAGTTAGAGGGCAGAAAAGCAAACTTATTTAGAGACATGCAGAGTTAGGAGCAGTTAAAGTTAGGAAAAAAAAAACAATATTCAGGCCTGCTCACTATTCTCTTTATGCTCTTTGTTCTCAGGAAAGGGAAAGGAAAAACAAAAAAACTCACTCTTTTTATTTTCCTTTTCATTGCAACACCAACAGGACACCAGTACTCTGAGCCCCCAGTCCACCTGTTAGCATTAACTTGAAACAGTCTGCAGCAAAGAACTTCATGCATATTGTCCAGGAGATTAGTTGCATTCAGTGGGGAAGTCAGGATAGCAAAACTCCTATATAACCTGCCTGGTCTCCCCACCTCCTTGGAGCACTTCTCTCAGGATTACTTAGGAGGCTTCCTCCCAGGCTTAAATCCTAAAAATTTCTGCCAAATAAAACATACCTTTTAACTTTTAGGTTGTATATATTTTTTTAGGTGACAACAGCAAAACAGAACATGGATGAAAATTTAGAAGAAGAAATTTTGAGAGGGTCAACAAATGTGGGTGTAGAGATATGAAAATATCAGTAACACAGCAACTAACATATTGGCCATTGCAGTATTTCAAGGATTGCTCTGATGAAATAGCTAAAATTATTTAAAAATTAAAATGAAGTAACTCATCATGGTCGAAGCATCCAAAATGGAACCTGGTGGCCATTGTGGTTATGGTTTCACACACATTCCTGAGCCACTGAGAATTTGAATATTCTCTGAACTGTATCAAACTCAAGGACACAGTCAAAAAAAAAAAAGTCTGCTAGCAACTTCTAGCTGCAAACTTGTTTCAAAGTTCCTCCCTGCTTTGCAACTATGTAATCATTTCAGACCACAATCAATTTTTGCTTAACAAACACTCTTCTTGTCAGCTCAAATCCTAATTCTTGACAATCAATTTATGTAACCTTGTGGGTTTTTTTCCTTTATAAGCCTCGCTGTTATATAGTCCAGTGGAACACAGTGGAACACAGTTCAAACACTTCTTGAATTTGTCTCCTGGGCTGCAGTCCCAACAAACCCTAAAATAATGCCTCTTTATTTCAATCAGGTCGCTGTTTCTGAAACGTTGGTTAACAGTTCTAAACACTTTATATCTATTGTTTCATTAAACCCACAAGATGAGGAATGTAAAGGATTAACAGAGAAGTGAAGGAATTACCAAAAACCATATAGTACATAAGTGTTGATGTCTTTAGTCCACAAAGCAACTGGCATAGAATCCACTGAGAAAATAAGACAAAGCACACAAGTTTGGAATCAGGCTTTGAAGAACTGCAGAAAATACCTGAATAAGGAATGCAATAATAACCCTAAGGAATACAATCAGGCAAGTAAGCCCTCAGACTCACTGAGAGTTCTGTCCTGTCATTTCAAATTTTCCACCACAAAATCAGTAACTGAATAAAGAATACTCAACAAAGATAAAAGGAAATCTTAAATGAAGACCTAGCTGAGGTAACTATTGTTTTGCTCTCTTGGGGCTGATTCTTCTTTGTAGAAATTTCATTTCTTCATCTCTCTCTCTGATTACCTTTTACTCACATCTTAAGTAATCATCACTCCACAGGAAATTTCATCAGTTCAGTTCAGTTCAGTTCAGTTGCTCAGTCATGTCCAACTCCTTGTGACCCCATGGACTGCCGCATGCCAGACCTCCCTGTCTATCACCAACCCCCTAGAGCCTACTCAAACTCATGTCCATCATGTCAGTGATGCCATACAACCAACTCATCCTCTGTCATCCCTTCTTCTCCTGCCTTCAGTCTTTCCCAGCATCAGGGTCTTTTCCAATGAGTCAGTTCTTTGCATCAGGTGGTCAAAGTATTGGAGTTTCAGCTTCAGCATCAGTCCTTCCAATAAATGACAATATATCCAGTACTTACTTACTTTTATTGACAACTTGCCCCAATTGTTTGATATTTTTAATAGTTTGGGGAAAAATATAGGGAATAGAATTGGTTTATTTAGATATAAAGCCATTTGGGAGTTGGTGATGGACAGGGAGGCCTGGCGTGCTGCGATTCATGGGGTTGTAAGGAGTTGGACATAACTGAGTGGCTGAACTGAACTGAACTGTCAATGTTTAGGTTCACCAATTATCTATTCACCATTGTTATGAATAATTGGAAGTTGATGATATGCTCCATATATAAAAATATATAAATTCTGCTGCCTTTTGATTAAGTATATTTTCATGTTTAATTATTGCCAATATTTATTCAGAATTATTTATAAAAAGATTTCTGGTGCAAAAAGAATGCTAGTAATGGAAAAGATACAGGCCCTTGGTTATAAAATTTTGTTGATCTACAAAATCAGTGAAGACTCAGAAAAAAAAAAATGTCTTCAGTAGTAGAAACTTGCACATCAATTATTGCTGGGTGGCAGTACATTTTGCTGAGAACAAACGGCATCTGTAGAAAATCAAATAAGGCTAGGCAACAACTTGGGAATTGCCATTTGAGTTTTCATCCATTTCCTAATGTCATGTTTTTCAAATTGCATCATGTTCTCATTGCTGCTCTATGTTGCTACTTTGGAAATAGAAACCAAAAATTAAACTACATATTGAAAATTAAACTACATCTTTTCTCAGTTGAGAAAAGATGTTAGCATTATCCTCATGGTAAGCATGACTGTTTATCAATGCATTTGATTATTTGATTTTGTGATGAGCCAGGCACTAAAGAATGATATTTTCAAGAGCATTAATGGGTCTTCACTGCTCCCATAGAGGAAAGCATCCTCACCCATCTTCTGTAGTCTTGACATTGTCCATAAACTTCATAAATGTCTATGCAAATGACTTTGCAGAAACGATTTGGAGAAAGATGAAAACCAAAGACTCAATGTATCGAGTTCCAGGCTTGCTGTGTGCGTGTATACTCAGCTGCTCCATTGTGTCGCTTTGGGACCCTATGGACTATAGTTCCCAGGCTCCTCTGTCAGTGGGATTTTCCAGGCAAGAACACTGGAGTGGGCTGCCATTTACTTCTCCAGGGGATCTTCCTGACTAGAGCTACAATAATCAAGAGGGCATGACTTTGGTGTAAGGTAAACATATGCAGAAGTAAAATACACATCTTCAAAATTCTTCAGCCATCAAACCAACACAATTTCCATAGATTGTGTTTCAGTGTCTTGTAAGGTAAACATTTTGAACTTTGTTATTTTCCCTTTATGGTTAAACATCCATTTTGGCATAATGTGAATTCTCCTTCTGACTTGTTCTACAGACTAACCATAACATATTGTTAGGTTTCTATGGATTTCTTATTCTAAAAGAGTCTTTATCTTCAAGACCCTGTCCTGTTGTAACCTGACTTTTGTCAACTACAAATTGGCACTAGCCATGGAAACTTGCCACCTACCTCTACAAGGATTAAACCAGTGCTCCTGCAGCTGCTGACCGGAGCTCAGGGTGGAGAGCAGAAATTTAAGCACTCTGTGCCTAGGGGGAAACTGGCGGGAAGGGTCTTCAGAGAGTTGAGTATTTTTAGGAGATGATTTTATGAACCCAATTCTTGTATCAGCTTATATCTAGAAAGATATAAGATATATCTTATACCTAGAAAAACACTAAAATCCTTCATGACAGTTAACTGTTACTCATGACTAGCAAAATCTTCATGAGACTAATAGAAACCTTCTGGAAAAATATGTTCTTAATTGTGTTTACTCCCCCTTCACCAAAATCACATGTATACTGCCACTTTGAAGCAGTTTCAAAGCTATCTGGGTTGCTGTCTCCTGCGCCACAGTCCTCATTTTGCCCCCAATAAAACTTAACCTGCAACTCTCACATTGTGCATTTTTTTTTTAAATTGACACTTTGAAGCTGTAATTGTTTTACAATCTGCATAATATTATCTTAGTGTTCTAGGTGAAGTACATTAAAGGCTATCCAATCATATTTTATACTCAGGAGCAAATATGGACAGAACTTTCACTGTATCCAGTAAGCCTGAGCAAAGAGCTATTATAGCTGTTCTCTCAAATTTTCCCTGTGGCTAAGGCAATCAAAGAGAGGAATTCAGTCTAGAGGAGGAAAAACAGTCATTAATTTCTTCTTTGAGATTCTTTTAAGCTATGTACAAAAATCTCATGTTACAATCCTGGAAATGCCTAACTAAGGTCTAAGATGAAATCAGCTCTGCTTTGGGCCTTATAAAGAGCTCACTGGTTAAAAGGTGCCCCTGCCACCAGCAAAGTGGCTCTGGAGATTGAGAATCTGCCTGCAATGCAGGAGACCTGGGTTTGATCCCTGGGTCAGGAAAATCCCCTGGAGAAGGAAATGGCAACCCACCCCAGTCTTCTTGCTTGGGAAATCCCATGGACAGAGGAGGCTGATGGGCTACAAGTCCTAAGGGTCACAAAAAAGTTGGACATGACAGCAACAGAGCACTGCCTCTAGCAAAGACAAAAGGCAATCCTGTGTAGTCACTCTTCACTGACTAGGAATCTGCACTAGAATTTGAGACTAAACTCTTATTATATTCTACCCTTAGCTTTGGGGACCTTGTGGGATAAGGTGAAAAGTCAAAGGTGCTATTATGACATCCCTGTATCTTTAGGTCAAATATTGTTTGCTTCTTGTCTCATTGACTCCCAGCATTAATAATCTGGTTTATGTATTTTCATGTCTTCCTTTACTCACATACTTCACACGGGCAGGTGGTAGCTTAATTTTCCAAGAAATATCCTCCTATGTTAACAAACTTGATGTGATCTCCTGCTGCTACTGCTAAGTCACTTCAGTCGCGTCTGACTCTGTGCGACCCCATGGACTGCAGCCACCCAGGTTCCTCCATCCATAGGATTTTCCAGGCAAGAGTACTGGAGTGGGGTGCCATTGCCTTCTCCTGTGATCTCCTAGCACTATCTTAAAACCTATAATATATTATTGCCTTGGGAAACTGAAATAGTGTTTGAGAAGGAACCCTGAGACTTTTGAGTGCATGGAGGTCCTGGAGAATTGTGGGGTCCTCGGTCATGAGTGATGGTGAAAGTGGCACCTGAAAGGGCAGGCAGGTGCAGTGAAGTGAAGTGAAAGCTTCTCAGTCATGTCCAACTCTACATGGACTGTACATGGACTATATATGGACTGTATAGTCCATGGAATTCTCCAGGCCAGAATATTGGAGTGGGTAGCCGTTCCCCTCTCCAGGGGATCTTCCCAACGCAGGGGTCACACCCAGGTCTCCTGCCTTGCAGGCGGATTCTTTGCCAGCTGAGCCATCAGGGAAGCCCAAAAGGCAGAGGAGTTATTTGCAGCTTGTCTTTGTTACCAGAGACAAAGCATCCAGAACTCAAGCCAGAGGCAAAGCATCCGGAACACAGATTTTTGTAGAAAAACTCAATAAAGCAGCAGCATAAGGCTGAGAAAATATTGTTTCAGCAATAGACTTCTTCACTAACTAATAAAGTTGTCTCTGGCTTTTCTGTGATTCCTGGTGAAATCAACAGATATTGAAAAGTGCATTACTCCTAGCTTATCGATCCTGCTTTTCTCATCTGTACTTGTTTTTCAAGCAGGAACTGTCTCATTTGTCCATTCAGCATCCATTTATTGAGGTCCGAGTATGATTTTTATCCTCTGGAAGTTTCTCAAGGTGTTCACAATTGTTTTAGAGACTAATGGACAGAAAGACCTGTTCTAGTGTGAAAATGGGTACAGAATAGTGGGCTGGAGAGGAAAGACAACTTAAGCTAGAGAAGCTGAATTACAGACACAACAACCTATTGATTCAATAGGGCAAATTCATATGCTGGAACTCCGAACAAATCTTTTCAAGAATCTTTGTTCAGTCCTATAGTTTGGGAAACTCTGGTAATATATTTGAGAAACCTAATTTTTGTGGACTTCAGGTTTTGGAAGTTGGTGATAGGACTTCAAGAACTCTCATAGTTACCTCTTGTGAAATTGGGAATACAATAAGTCCCCTACATAAAACCTTCAAGTTCTGAACTTGCAAAGATGCAAACATGTGTTCACATGTCCAGCCATGTAAGTTAGTTTGCATGTTTGGTATACATCGTCATGTGCATGCATCCCCTACAAATGGTGGTGCTTTTGTGTACATTACTGTACAGTACTGTATAGAACAGAGTAGTGTCTTTATTTCAAACCTAGATGACTGGAAGCAAGTGTAAAAGCAACAGTGATATAGCTGGTCTGCTAAACAGTACTAAGCTGATAATGATGGAAACAAAAGTGAAAATAATTGAGACAGTGGAGCAAGGAGAAGAGAAAAGATGGTAGACATCACTCATTCTTATAATATGAATTGTTTAACCATCAGCACAATTCTAAGGAACAAGGACAAGATCATGGAACAGATGAAGTCAGCTGTGCTGATGATGTTGACAATAAATAATATTAAAGAAGCCTGGAAAAGTGATGGAGGAGATGGAGAAACATTTCAGTGTGTGGATGCAGTATCAGCATCAGTGTCCTGCTTTGCTGACTCAAAAGAAAGCTAAAAGCCTTTATGAAGACATGAAGAAGAAACACAGCAAAGAATCAAGGGTATATCTTTTAATCCCAGCCATGGCTGGTTTCATCGGTTCGAAGCTAGAGCCAACTTTCACAACATAAAAGTCAGTGGTGAGGCAGTGAGTGCAGATACGGTAGCTGCCCAGAAATTTCCTGAAATGCTTTGAAAAATTGTTGATCAAGGACATATTAACATGAATAGGTCTTTAAGGTAGATGAGACAGGATAGTATTGGAAGAGGATGCCAGATGGAAGTTACATCAGTATGGAGGAGAAGTTGATGCTGGGCTATAGAGCAGCAAAGGATAGGATAACTTTGTTGCTTGGTAACAATGTTTCCTGTGATAGAAAGCTGAAGCCTCTGTTAGTTGATCATTCAAAGAAGCCAAGAGCCCTTAGAAACACACCCAAGGGCTGTCTTCCTGTTGTGTAGAAGAGTAAACCCCAAACCTGGATTACACAGGCCATTTTTCAGGATTTTTTTCCCCACCACTTTATCCCAGAGGTAGAGAAATATTTCTTGGAGAAAGATGTCTCATTCAACATTCTTTTGATGTTTGACAGTGTTCTGGGCTACCCCCACTTATGACTTTCATCTGCACAGAATACTATGTGCCACAGAATACTATGTCACTCATCCAACCTATGGGCCAGCAACTTTCAAGAAATACTATTTCTGTCACACTTTTGTCAGACAGTAAGAGCAAGCAATGAATCAGGAATAATCTTGTGACAATTTTGGAAGGACTAAAATGCCTACAAAGTCATAAAATACATTGACTTTCCATGAGGTTACAGCCATCGTTATGAATGGGGTTTGGAAGGACCTTTGCCCACAGTTTGTTCATGATATTGGTGGATTTCAGAAGGTGAATGAGGAGTCCAAAGGGGTCTTCAGCAAGTTAGTGACCCTCAGTAAGGTGCTGGAGCTGGATCTGCAGGAGGATGACTTCATTGAACTCCTTGCTGTGCAACACAAGGAGCAGATTAATGAAGACCTGATGGAGTCAGAGATCCAGGGAAAGGACCAAGAGAATCCAGAAGAGTCAAGTTCTTCAACTGGAGAACTGAAGAGATTCACAACACAGGAAATGGCAAGGGGGTTTTCTTTATGAGGAGGCACTGTTAGTTTTTGAGTCACAGGACCCAAACATAGAACAGGACGGGAAGGTCAGGGCAGCTGTTCAGCTGTTCATCCAGTGCTCCCGGGTCATCTACGAGGAGAGAAAGAGAGCTGCTACCCAGACATCTCGGAATGCTTTTCTGCAGAGGGTAGATAGACTCGAATCCAGCAAGGACCCGAACCTGTGCCATCAGCGTCAGGCGTGAGTGACGTTGCAGCTTGCCCTCGGCCTCCTGCTGCTGCTGAGCCTGCAGCTCTGCCATCTCCTGCCTCCTCTCCCTCCTCCAGGCAGTAACGCTTCTTGCCTCTTCACTCAAGGCCGGCCCCTGGATGCCAGCTGTTGTACATTTTGAAGGTACTGTACTGTACTTTTCAACATACTGCACTGTAAGATTAAAACTGTTTTCTTTATTTTTTGCGTTTTTTAATGTATCATTTGTGTGAAAACTATTATAAACCTGTTACAGTACAGTGCTATACAGCCAGTTATGTTAGCTGGGGACCTAGGCTAACCTTGTTGGACTTAAACAAATTTGCTCTCGGTTTGGGACTCATTCATGTGTAGAGTGCTTACTGTATTCTTACACGGTGGTTTGCAGTGACCATCTCAACTACCCAATACTAAGCACTGGGGAAAATTACAAAACTCACAGAACTTTGAGTCCTAAGAAATAAATAATTTCAAGAATGAAAACAATTAAAATGAAGCTATGAATTTCTTCTGTGTGTTTTACAGACATCTGTATTTAAAATAATTCAAATTTTATCCTAAGAAATAAAATGTATACAACATAATGGAGTATTCACTCTAGAGTGTTTTCATATAATTGCTCAGAATGCTTAGTTGGAAATCTGTCTCTTATACACATCTTGATGAAAAAATGCTTTTTGAATGCAATACCTTAATCATATCAAAAAACCTCTTCATTAATGACTAAATCATTATATATTCAGAGGAATAACATTGCTAATGTTTTTTCCATGAAGCCTGAAAATCTACTAGAAATACAAGATATTTATAAAAATTTCTAAATTTTCTGATAAATTAGTTGTTAATATGCACTCCCTAATGTTTATTCTACTTTACTCAAAGGCTATAAGATTTTTTTTAATGGCAAGTTCCATACAAATTTCTACTTTCAAAACCTTGACCTTTAATTTCATAGTTATTTGTATATTTTTAAATTATACAATAGATAAATTGGTTTTGAAATATCTATTTTCTCAACTAATCTCTCTTCTACATGACAAGTATACTTTAATATCCTACTGAATGGGCTTCCCAGGTGGTGCTGGTAGTGGTAAGGAACCTGCCTGCCAATGCAGGTCAGACATAAGACACACTGGTTCGCTCCCTGGGCTGGGAAGATCCCCTCGAGAAGGGAATGGCAATCCACTCCAGTATCCTTACCTGGAGAATCCCATGGACAGAGGAGCCTGGTGGGCTACAGTTCACAGGGTTGCACAGAGTCAGACATGACTGAAGCAACTTAGCACACACAGCACATCCTACTGAATAATATTCGCAAATCACCCATCGAAATTATGCTTCTTACTCTTATCATCAAAAGTACAAATACCTCTCATTCTCCAAAGATCCACATCCCATTTTCTAAAATGTGTTTTCAAGATCTTCAAGATTTGAACCCAAACTCCTTTAAGTTTTGCCTCTTATCAGTACTCACCAAATACTCTGCTGCTGCTGCTGAATCACTTCAGTCGTGTCCGACTCTGTGTGACCCCATAGACAGCAGCCCAACAGGCTCCCCCGTCCCTGGGATTCTCCAGGCAAGAACACTGGAGTGGGTTGCCATTTCCTTCTCCATTGTGTGAAAGCGAAAAGTGAAAGTGAAGTCGCTTAGTCGCGTCTGACTCCTAGCGACCCCATGGACTCCAGCCCACCAGGCTCCTCCATCCATGGGATTTTCTAGGCAAGAGTACTGGAGTGGCTTGCTATTGCCTTCTCCGACCAAATACTCTACTCTCTACTATTTGGAAAAAGAGAACATCTTATTATTCCCCAAGTATACTATATTTTTTCTCCCATTCACTTGACTTTGTCTGTTCTGAAGTATCCTCTTTGTCAATAGTGCTTGAATTCAGTCACTAAATCATGTCTGACTCTGTGACCCCATGGCCTATAGCCTGCCAGGCTCTTCTGTCCATGGGATTTACCAGACAAGAGTACTGCAGTGTGCTACCCTTCCCTTCTTTGTTAGTTCTTTCTATTAAAATTGTACCCATTATTTAAACTGAAAAAAAATATTTTTACTTTTTAATGATTACATATGTATCTTTAGGCAGAAATCATTTTATACAATACTCTTTTTATATGCCTGTTTTAATACATGGTTTAACATCTAGGCAGTTTATAGTTCAATGAAATAAGGACGTATTTCTTCCAAACATAGGAATACAATTAGTTGCTGAATGTTCAGCTACAACTTAGCAAGTCAGTTAAGAGTATATTCTGGAATGAAACTGAAGGGGTCTGTATTCTGATTCCATCACTTCCTAGCTGTTTCTTTGACAAATTATTTTTCTGTGTGCCAATTGTGCACCTTAAAATGGGCTTCCTATCAATCGATGCTTCATAGGGGTGTTGTAGAAATTATAATTAATGAAAACAATTAGCAGGCTTAGTACAATGTCAGTACATTTTAAACAATGAATAAAACCTAATAAATGATTGAATGGAAGGCAAAATGCTTCTAAATAAGTTCTGGGGATGTTTTACTTTTAGGGATATAAGCGACCTTTGTTTAAATTATTTACTCTGTAGTCATTATCATTATCTTAATTTCAACACAACTTGACTAAGAATCAGAGTTTAAAAGTTTCCTTTACAAATGTTTTCATGATGCTCACTTGATCTATGAATTTTGAGCTCATTTCAATAGACTGAATGAATTGTTGCTCTAAAGTATGTTCTGTAAATGATCCTGCATCAATGGTTTGCATGTTTTCCACCACCAGTTTATTTCCCACTCCAATCACCAGCTCTAACAAAAGATTATTTTATCATGCAGGAGTGAATATTTGTGGAATTTCTGCCAGTAAACTGCAATGATAATCCTTTGGATTCTTCAAAAACCTGTGGATATTAGGCTTTTCCCAGTTGATGAGATAATTCTCTTAATGTGAGGCAGTTATACACAGGTTAACGAGAGAACAAATTAGCATACACACACACACACAAAGAAAAATGGAGAAGGAAATGGCAACCCACTCCAGTATTCTTGCCTGGAAAATTCCATGGACAGACGAGTCTGGTTATAGTCTATGGAGTTGCACAGCTAGGCGTGCATGCATCACTCACACACACAAGACTCATGCAACACTGACAATTAATTCCAATACAAATTAATAACATGAACCTTGGAGTAAGATACTAAATACTTCTCACATTAAGTATAAATTGCTTACTCTAAAACAATGCCTTTGCTTACTTCATCTTACTCATTTTTCAAATGACGTAGTGATTTAACTCACTTCCAAGTTTTCTTTTTTTAATGCTGCATTTGTCTAATTAGAGATTTTTCATAAGCCTTCTTTCATACTTCATGCACCTGCACATTGGTGAGAACTAAAATATCCATGGCAAAAGCTAGATTTCTTATGTTGAAATACTAATACATATATTTGGGATAAGCTTTAACATTGAATTAATCAGAAATTTGTGACCTATGTCCACAGAACAGAAAAAAAAAAAAAAAGCCCATAGCGATAGATTATTACAGCTCACTACAGCTTGAATAATCAAGATTCCTCATCATAGTGGATTTCTGCTTTATTAATGTTAAATGAAAAATACCACTAGTTTCATAAAGTGCAAGTGTCTGACTCTTTGCGACCGCATGGACAGTAGCCTACCAAGCTCCTCTGTCCATGGGATTTCCAGGCAAGAGTACTGGAGTGGGCTGTCATTGCCTTCTCCAACTAGTTTCATAATGAGATGTTATTTCAAATAACAATGCACTCATAGGCTATGTTCTGAAACATCTATTAAAATACCTTGAATCCAGTTGGAAATCAAGCAGAGATGGCTAAAACGAGCAGGCAAATTGCAGAATATTAATGTAGGTCACCAAATGATGAATTTTTCTTACTCTTAATTGTAGAAAAGTTTGTAACTTTGGTTAGTATAGAATTCAAAATATCATCCTTATAGACCTTGACTTGTTCATATCTACATATCTTTTTCTTCAAATATTTTTAATTTAGGTCAATGATGAGTTTTCTTTGTTCCTGCAGAATATATTGCCTATATTATAAGCCAAGTCAATGGGTAAAAAAGGTAAAAGACATGCAATTGGCATTTCAAATTAAAAAAATTAAATTAGAAATATTTGGCCTGGATTATTGTATTTTATATCCAGTGATCTTCCATATCTCATATTATACATGACATTGTCATAAGTATAATAAATGTACTGACCATCTACTCAGAGTTTGATTTCTGGTTACTTGAACATTCAGTTAAATTCCAAAGGGTGACAGAATATTCTGCATTAAATAATACTCTTCAAGATAGATATCATGTCTAGGCAAATGTGCATTTGAAAATGCTGTAGTGCTAATGATTTCTTTGGAGAATGAGTAATTATGTGTCACCATTTTGGCCAGAAAGATAATTTTGCTTTCCACTTCTGAGCTGAATGCTAAGATACTGATTCATATCAGCTTATTAAATCCCACAGAAGAAAACGTATCTTGCATTTTCAGAAAGAAGGAAGTTTCCTGTCTTCAAATGAAACTTCATGCTCCCCTTACAAATTAGATTTTAACTTACAGTTGTACTAACATAAAATTCATTTGATTTTTCACATTTTTGACTTTGTAAATTATTTTTTTGCTAAGATTTCCTGAAAGACAACAAAAGATTTAACATGGGTCAGTATATATTAACAAAGTCAGCTTGTCTCTCTGGTAGTGACAGACAGGTAGCTCTTGGGTTGTATACAGTAAAGTGTGTGTGTGCGTGTGCATGTGTGTGTGTGTGTGTGTGTGTGTGTGTGTATAGTTCTGTGTCTTTTCTAAATGACTGGTATTTGCCAAAAGTTATAAAAATATTTATCTGTAAATCACAAGTCCAATTAATATATAAATTATTCATATTCCAGTTGATAGATGTTTTTGAAGAATATGAAGAAATAGCCAAACTTTTTTTCAAATAAATTCATGTAACAAACAACATCATATAAGGCATTTTAAGTGAATAGTACACAAATCAAAATATCAATTATAATTTATTTCATAAAATAATATCATATTTGAAATTAAGATACATTTGAAAAGAAACATTGTTATTAAAAACAGAAAGATTTAACAAGGTAATAAAGCGAAAAACAGCAGTCTAATGTTCTCTGAATGCCCAAGGGTGGGTGATGTTCAAGTTACACTCTATGGACGTCTGTGATGGTCTAGTGGATTGCTGTGAGTCTATTCTCTTTGTCATCTCCAATAAAGAATAAATTCTACAGACAGTGTCATCAATAACACCTCTAAACACTTCTCCTATCAGCAATCTGATCTTGCTGCTATTGCTACTGCAATTTACCTTTTATGCCTCATTACATTATTTAGAAAATGAACACATGTTGTTTAACCTTTGGAAAAAGAGACTATGTCATTTTCAAGTTAGTGATAACTCCAAGAGTGAATGTAATAAATATATTTCAAACCTGAGAAAGATAGAATATAAAAGTTGAGAATACAGATAGTACTGAGTCGCTCAGAGGAATATCAAACTATTGGAATGAAAGTAGTTGAAGAATAACTGATAGCTCCATTGAGTTCAGATTTTTAAAAAACATAATTTTAAAAGTAGTATTTGGTGTTGTTGTTCAGTCAGTCAGTCATGTCCAACTCTTTGCAACCCCATGGACTGCAGAATGCCAGGCTTCCCTGTCCTTCACTATCTCCTGGAGCTTGCTCAAACTCATGTCCACTAAAGCAGTGATGCCATCCAACCATCTCATCCTCTGTCACCCCCTTCTCCCTCGTTCACTTCTCCTTCTCCTGGGGAAGAAGATCTTTCCCAGCATCAGGGTATTTTCTAATGAGTCAGCTCTTCACATCAGGTGGCCAAAGTATTAGAGATAAAGACAAAGCTAAAATAGAAATATCATTATTTTAGCAAGGAAGGCTGATTTGAAGAATAATATGCAGTATTAAGTACTGTTTAAAACTAGGCAGGTTAGCCTAACGGTGAAAGGCATGAATTTTCAAGTTGCATACTAAGGTTGGCTGTGCTGTGCTTAGTTACTCATTCATATCCGACTGTTTGCCATTCTGTGGACCGTAGCCCTCCAGGCTCCTCTGTCCATGGGGATTCTCCAGGCAAGAACACTGGAGTGGGTTGCCATGCCCTCCTCCAAGGGATCTTCCCAACCCAGTGATTGAACCCATATCTCCCGCATTGCAGGTAGATTCATTACCATCTGAGCCACCAGGGAAGCCCTTAGGTTCTTTGCCTTTTGCTACTGGCAACCCACTCCAGTATGCTTCCTTGTAGAATTCCATGGACAGAGGAGCCTTTCACACCACCGCCCATGAGGTTGCAGAGTCAGACATGAGTGAGTGACTAACACAATTAATCTCCAACAAATGAGCAAACTCTCTAAGTTTAGTTTGCTGATTTCAAATCAGGGGCAATGCCAGGACCTTTCCTTTGGTTTTATTGTGAAGAGAATAGAAGTACAGACTGACAAACAATACACAATGTTACTACCTTTGAGAAAATAAAGACTTTTTTATTTTTAGGTAATTGTAGCTGGGTTAATTATTAATGATGTCAAAGAAAAATTGCACAAGACAAGTCAAATAGGCAAGGAAGATATTATTCAAGACTGTTGCAGTAGGGGAAAGGAATTCAATTTGACTCTCCTGAAACAAAAGACATAGCGTGTTTTATGCTAGGTTGAACAAGTGGAAAAATATTAACCCATGTTAGCAGGGAATTTGGTCACAGTGAATAAGCCATATGCATTTGCTAATTGGTGCTTTTTGAAGTTAGGTTCCTGCTTTGGAGCTTGGGAGACAGGAGTACTATCTTTCTTGATGATTACATTTCAAAGGAATGGCTCTGAGGTCCTTGAGAAAGACATTCCTGTGTTGCAAAACAGGCCAGCGGGCTTGAAGATTTACATCTCAAAGGGAGAGAGAAAATTTACAGTTGCAAGTTTTCTAAAGTAAAAGCTCTAAGAAAAGGGAAGTCAGGGGTCTTTTGTCAGGAGGAAACTTGTCTAAAATTTTGTGAAGCAAAGGATTCTAAAGCTATCTGGGCCAGTGGGAACTAATGATTAATAATAACCAAAGTACTACTTTTCATCTCCTGATATGTACCTTTTTCTTTCTCAGGAATAAGAACATACTAAGGAAATGCTATGGAGAAGGCAATGGCACCCGACTCCAGTACTCTTGCCTAGAAAATCCCATGGATGGAGGAGCCTGGTGGGCTGCAGTCCATGGGGTCGCGAAGAGTCGGACACAACTGAGAGACTTCACTTTCGCTTTTCACTTTCATGCATTGGAGAAGGAAATGGCAACCCACTCCAGTGTTCTTGCCTGGAGGATCCCAGGCACGGGGGAGCCTAGTGGGCTGCCGTCCTTGAGGTTGCACAGAGTCAGACACGACTGAAGTGACTTAGCAGCAGCAGCAAGGAAATGCTATTCAGATGGAATTGAATCCCAAGATGGGTATAGGATTTTAGGTTTGCTCTTACATGTTCTAAATGAAGTTTAAGCTTTCTTGTTTTGAGATGTTAAGTCCCAAAGAATTGGAAAATTTTTACATGAGAAGTTACTACCACAAACCACAATATGTTCATCATCATGTGAAGATTACAGATGAAAAAATGGAGCCATACCTTTCAAGAAGGTAGAGACATTAGATGCACAGTTAATAATATTTAATGAAGTGTACATGAAACTGATATTTAACCAGGAAAACAGTCAAGAATTAAATTTCTAACAGTGTTCTGTGTACACTTAAAATGAGGGTAATTGACAAACCCTATGAGCCAGATCATAAACTGGCTATTGTGGATATGTTATGGGTAAAAGCTGGTAGATGTAGGGAATCATACAGGAGTCTCAAACTCAAATATTTTGAGGGTTCAAATCAGAAACATAATTGTATGAAGGAGTAGGCGTGAATCAATAAGGAGCACAGAGGCCTAAATCCTAAAGGAAATCAATCCTGAGTATTCCTTGGAAGGACTGTTGATAAAGCTGGAGCTTCACTACTCTGGACACCTGACACATGGAGCCAACTCACTGGAAAAGACCCTGATGCTGGGAAAGACTGATGGCAGGAGGAGAAGCGGGTAACAGAGGAGCAGATGGACGATGGCATCACCAATTCAATGGACATGAATTTGAGAAAACTCTGGGAGACAGTGGAGGACAGAGGAGTCTGGCGTGCTGCTGTCCATGGGGTTGCAAAGAATTGGGCATGACTAAGCAACTACAACAACAACAGAAGCCTATGGAAGGTGGAGAGTGCATGTAGTCACTGGATTTCTGTTTTCTCTAAACCCATAGAGTCCAGATTATATATCTATTAGGATTTCCAACTCCATCTGTGGGCTTGGTGTCTGTAATTTTAATTTGGATTTTATCAAGAATTTTACCAATGTTTATTGAAATATTATGTGGATATTAAAAGAGAAATTTAAACTTGGAATAAAGTTAGAAGAATTTCTAAATGGTGGACTACTGCCTCCAAAAGATTATGAAATAATGTATTTATATTAAGTATATAAATGATACCTGATCATATCAAGAAGTGCCTATTCTTAATCATCTAGAAGATATAGTTTAGGAAGAACAACAAACAATTTGGAGAGGATAAAAATAAGCATATAGAGTTTGAATATGGAGTAAATCTAAAAAGAAAGGTAATATGGATAAATATGGAGTGCTGAAACTAGATTTAAAAATAAACTGACAAGCAAAAAATTGAAGATACAATTTGTATGGATAACAAATCAGGAAACATGATTTGTCATCTTAATGACAAGATTGACAAGAGTCATCTTAATTGACAAGCATCAATTGTACAAAACCATTGTCTCAAATTTGTCATTCTTACACTTCATTACAGTTTTACTAGGTGGTGATACTGGTAAAGAACCCACCTGCCATTGCCAAAGCAGGTAAACTCCCAAACTCATTTGATTAGGCCACCATCACCCTAATATCACTGATGAACATAAATGCAACAATCCTAAACAAAATTCTAGCAAACAGAATCCAACAACATATTAAAAAGATCATACATCATGACCAAGTGGGATGTAAGGATTCTTCAATATTCACAAATCAATCAATGATACACCACATTAACAAATTGAAAGATAAAAACCATATGAATATATCAGTAGATGAAGAGAAAGCCTTTGACAAAATCCACACCCATTTATGATAAAAACTCTCCAGAAAGCAGGCACAGAATGAAATACCTCAACATAATAAATGCCATATATGATAAACCTACAGCAAACATTATCCTCAATGGCGAAAACTTGAAAGCATTTCCCGTAAAGTCAGGAACAAGACAAGGGTGCCCACTCTCACCAGTACCATTCAGCATAGTTTTGAAAATTTTAGCCACAGCAATCAGAGAAGGAAAATAAAGGAATCCAGATTGGAAAAGAAGTGAAATTCTCACTGTTTGCAGATGGCATGATCCTTTACATAGAAAACCCTAAAGACACCACCAGAAAATTACTACAGCTAATCAATGAATATAGTAAAATTGCAGGATATAAAATTAATACACAGAAATTTCTTGCATTCCTATACACTAACAAATAGAAAACAGAAAGAGAAATTAAGGAAACAATCCCTTTCACCATTGCAATAAAAAGAATAAAATACTTTTTATTCTCTAGAATACTTTATTTTAGGTAGGAATAAATCTGCCTAGAGAAACAAAAGACCTATATGTAGAAAACTATATAACAGCGAAGAAAGAAAGATGACATGCATAGATGGAGAAATATACTATGTTCATGGATCAGAAGAATCAGTGTAGTGAAAATGAGTATACTATCCAAAGCAATCAATAGATTCAATGCAATCCCTATCATGCTACCAATGATATTTTTCACAGAACTAGAACAAATAATTTCACAGTTTGTATGAAAATACAAAAAACCCTTGAATAGCCAAAGCAATCTTGAGAAAAAAGAATGGAACTGGAGAAATCAAACTGTCTGACTTCTACAGACTATACCACAAAGCTACAGTCATCAAGACAGTATGGTACTGGTACAAAGACAGAAATATATATCAATGGAACAAATTAGAAAGCCCAGAGATAAATCCACACACCTGTGGACATCTTATCTTTAACAAAGGAAGAAAAAATATAAAATGGAGAAAAGACAATCTCTTTAACAAATGGTGCTGGGAAAACTGGTCACCCACCTGCAAAAGAATGAAACTAGAACACTTTCTTACACCATACACAACAATAAACTCAAAATGGATTAAAAATCTAAATGTAAGACCAGAAACTATATAACTCCTAGAGGAAAGGATAGGCATAATAGTCTATGACATAAATCACAGCAAGATCCTCTATGACCCACTTCCCAGAGTAATGAAAATGAAAGCCAAAATAAACAAACGGGACCTAATTAAACTTAAAAGCTTTTGCACAATGAAGGAAACTATAAGCAAGGTGAAAAGACAGCCTTCAGAATGAGAGAAAATAATAGCAAATGAAGCAACTGATAAACAACTAATCTCAAAAATATACAAGCAGCTCATTCAACTCTATACCAGAAAAATAAATGACCCAATCAAAAGATGGGCCAAATAACTAAACAGACATTTTTCCAAAGAAGACATAAAGATGGCCAACAAACACATGAAAAGATTCTCAATATCACTCATTGTCAGAGAAATGCAAATCAAAACCACAATGATGTACAATCACATGCTGGCTAGAATGGCTGCTATCAAAAAGTCCACAAACAATAAATGCTAGAGATGGTGTGCAGAAAAGGAAACCCTCATACACTGTTGGTGAGAATGCAAACTAGTACAGTCACTATGGAGAACAGTGTGGAGATTTCTTAAAAAACTGAAAATAGAATTGCCATATGACCCAGCAATCCCACTTCTGGGCATACACACAGAGGAAACCAGAATTGAAAGAGACATGTGTATACCAATGTTCATCACAGCACTGTTAACAATAGCTAGGACATGAAAGCAACCTAGATGTCCATTGGCAGACAAATGGATAAGAAAGCTGTGGTACACATACACAATGGAAAATTACTCAGCTATTAAAAAGAACACATTTGAATCAGTTCTACTGAGGTGGATGAAATTGGAGCCTAGTATACCAAGTGATGTATGTCAGAAAGAAAAACACCAATACAGTATATTAACACATCAATTCAGTTCAGTGCAGTCACTCAGTCGTGTCCAACTCTTTGCAAGCCAATGGACTGCAGCATACCAGGCCTCCCTGTCCATCACCAACTCCTGGAGTTTACCCAAACTCATGTCCATTGAGTAGGTGATGTCATCCAACCATCTCATCCTCTGTCGTCCCCTTCTCCTCCTGCCCTCTATCTTTCTCAGCATCAGGGTCTTTTCAAATAAGTCAGCTCTTCACATCAGGTGGCCAAAGGATTGGAGTTTCAGCTTCAAAATCAGTCATTCCAATGAACACCCAGGACTGATCTCCTTTTGGATGGACTGTTTGGATCTCCCTGCCATCCATGGGACTCTCAAGCGACTTCTCCAGCAAAACAGTTCAAGAGCATCAATTCTTTGGTGCTCACCACTTTATAGTCCAATTCTCACATCTATACATGACTACTGGAAAAACCATAGCTTTGGCTAGATGGACGTTTGTTGGCAAAGTAATGTCTCTGCTTTTTAATATGCTGTCTCAGTTCAGTTCAGTTCAGTCGCTCAGTCGTGTCCGACTCTTTGCAACCCCATGAATCGCAGTACGCCAAGCCTCCCTATCCATCAAAACTCCTGGAGTTCACTCAGACTCAAGTCAATTGAGTCTGTAATGCCATCTAGCCATCTAATCCAATGTTGTCCCCTTCTGCTCCTGCCCCCAATCCCTCCCAGCATCAGAGTTGGCCAAAGTACTAGAGTTTCAGATTTGGCATCATTCCTTCCAAAGAAATCCCAGGGCTGATCTCCTTCAGAATGGACTGGTTGGATCTCCTTGCAGTCCAAGGGACTCTCAAGAGTCTTCTCCAATACCACAGTTCAAAAGCATCAATTCTTCAGCTCTCAGCCTCCTTCACAGTCCAACTCTCACATTCATACATGACCACAGGAAAAACCATAGCCTTGACAAGATGGACCTTAGTTGGCAAAGTAATTTCTCTGCCTTTGAATATCCTACCTAGGTTGGTCATAACTTTTCTTCCAAGGAGTAAGTGTCTTTTAATTTCAGGGCTGCAATCAACATCTGCAGTGATTTGGGATCCCCAAAAAATAAAGTCTGACACTGTCTCCACTGTTTCCCCATCTATTTCCCATGAAGTGATGGGACCAGATGCCATGATCTTCGTTTTCTGAATGTTGAGCTTTAAGCCAGCTTTTTCACTCTCCACTTTCACTTTCATCAAGAGGCTTTTTAATTCCTCTTCACTTTCTGCCATAAAGGTGGTGTCATCTGCATATCTGAGGTTATTGATATTTCTTCTGGCAATCTTGATTCCAGCTTGTGTTTCTTCCAGTCCAGCGTTTCTCATGATGCACTCTGCATAGAAGTTAAATAAGCAGGGTGACAATATACAGCCTGACGTACTCCTTCTCCTATTTGGAACCAGTCTGTTGTTCCATGTGCAGTTCTAACTGTTGTTTCCTGACTTGCATACAGATTTCTTAAGAGGCAGGTCAGGTGGTCTGGTATTCCCATCTCATGAAGAATTTTCCACAGTTTATTGTGGTCCACACAGTCAAAGGCTTTGGCATAGTCAATAAAGCAGAAGTAGATGTTTTTCTGGAACTCTCTTGGTTTTTTGATGATCCAGTGGATGTTGGCAATTTGTTCTCTGGTTCCTCTGCCTTTTCTAAAACCAGCTTGAACATCAGGAAGTTCACGGTTCACTATTGCTGAAGTCTGGCTTGGAGAATTTTGAGCATTACTTTATTAGCATGTGAGATGAGTGCAATTGTGCAGTAGTTTGAGCATTCTTTGGCATTGCCTTTCTTTGGGATTTAAATGAAAACTGACCTTTTCCAGTCCTGTGGCCACTGCTGAGTTTTCCAAATGTGTTGGCATATTGAGTGCAGCACTTTCACAGCATCATCTTTCAGGATTTGAAACAGCTCAACTGGAATTCCATCACCTCCACTAGCTTTGTTCATAGTGATGTTTTCTAAGGCCCACTTGACTTCACATTCCAGGATGTCTGGCTCTAGGTGAGTGATCACACCATCATGATTATCTGGGTTGTGAAGATCTTTTTTGTACAGTTCTTCTGTGTATTCTTGCCACCTCTTCTGAATATCTTCTGCTTCTGTTA
>SJYT01005165.1:382019-396876 GCA_006410635.1 Cephalophus harveyi
GGGCATGGCTTAGTTTCATTGTATTAGACAAGGCTGTGGTCCTAGTGTGATTAGATTGACTAGTTTTCTGTGAGTACGGTTTCAGTGTGTCTGCCCTCTAATGCCCTCTTGCAACACCTACCATCTTACTTGGGTTTCTCTTACCTTGCGCATGGGATATCTCTTCACGGCTGCTCCAGCAAAGTGCAGCTGCTGCTCCTTACCTTGGATGAAGGGTATCTTCTCACCGCCGCCCTTCCTGACCTTCAACGTGGGATAGCTCCTCTAGGCCCTCCTGCGCCTGCGCAGCCACTGCTCCTTGGACATGGGGTTGCTCCTCTCAGCTGACGCCCCTGGCCTCGGGCGTGGGGTTGCTCCTCCTGGCCACCGCCCCTGGCCTCGGGCACAGGGTGGCTGTGACCGGCTGTCTAGTTTGGTCATAACTTTCAAGGAGGAAGAGTCTTTTAATTTCATGGCTGCAGTCACCATCTGCAGTGAATTTGGACCCCAAAAAACAAAGTCAGCCACTGTTTCCACTGTTTCTCATCTATTTGCCATGAAGTGATGGGGCCAGATGCCATGATCTTAGTTTTCTGAATGTTGAGCTTTAAGCCAACATTTTCATTTTTCTCTTTCACTTTCAAGAGGCTCTCTAGTTCTTTTATGCTTTCTGCCACAAGGGTGGTGTCACCTGCAAATCTGAGGTTGTTTTTATTTCTCCCAGCAATCTTGATTCCAGCTTGTGCTTCATCCAGTCCAGCATATCTCATGATGTACTCTGCATATAAGTTAAATAAGCAAGGTGACAATATACAGTCTTGATGTACTCCTTCCCCGATTTGGAACCAGTCTGTTGTTCCATGTCCAGTTCTAACTGTTGTTTCCTGACCTGCATACAGATTTCTCAGGAGGCAGGTCAGGAGGTCTGGTATTCCCATCTCTTGAAGCATTTTTCACAGTTTATTGTGATTCACACAGTCAAAGGCATTGACATAGTCAATAAAGCAGAAATAGATATTTTTCTGGAACTCTATTGTTTTTTTGATGATCCAGCAGATGTTGGCAATTTGATCTCTGGTTCCTCTGCCTTTTCTAAATCCAGATTGAACATCTGGAAGTTCACGGTTCATGTATTGCTGAAACCTAGCTTGGAGAATTTTGAGCATTACTTTATTAGCATGTGAGATGAGTGCAATTGTGCGGTAGTTTGAGCATTCTTTGGCATTGCCTTTCTTTGGGATTTAAATGAAAACTGACCTTTTCCAGTCCTGTGGCCACTGCTGAGTTTTCCAAATGTGCTGGCATATTGAGTGCAGCACTTTCACAGCATCATCTTTCAGGATTTGAAATAGCTCAGCTGCAATTCCATCACCTCCACTAGCTTTGTTCATAGTGATGCTTTCTAAGGCCCACTTGACTTCACATTCCAGGATGTCTGGCTTTAGGTGAGTAATCACACCATTGTGATTATCTGGGTTGTGAAGATCTTTTTTGTACAGTTCTTCTGTGTATTCTTGCCACCTCTTCTGAATATCTTCCGCTTCTGTTAGGTTCATACCATTTCTTTATCGAGCCCATCTTTGCATGAAATATTCCCTTGGTATCTCTAATTTTCTTGAAGAGACTTCTAGTCTTTCCCATTCTATTGTTTTCCTCTATTTCTTTGCACTGATCACTGAGGAAGGCTTACTTATCTCTCCTTGTTATTCTTTGGAACTCTGCATTCAAATGGGTCTCTCTTTTTTTTTCTTTTTTGGTTTTCACTTCTCTTCTATTCACTGCTATTTGTAAGGCCTCCTCAGACAGTCATTTTGCTTTTTTGCATTTCTTTCTCTTGGGGATGGTCTTGCTCCCTGTCTCCTGTACAATGTCATGAACCTCCTTCCATAGTTCATCTTGCACTCTGTCTATCAGATCTAGGCCCTTAAATCTATTTGTCACTTCCACTGTATAAACATAACATATTTGATTTAGGTCATACCTGAATGGTCTGGTGGTTTTCCCTACTTTCTTCAATTTAAGTCTGAATTTGGCAATGAGTTCATGATCTGAGCCACAGTCGACTCCCAGTCTTGTTTTTGCTGACTGTATATATGGAATTTAGAAATATGGTAATGATGACCCTATATGCAATATAGCAAAAGAGACACAAATATAAAGAACAGACTTTTGGACTCTGTGGAAGAAGGTGAGGGTGGATCATTTGAGAGAATAGCATTGAAACATGTATATTACCATAATTGAAATAGATCACCACTCCACGTTTGATACATGGAACAGGGCAGTCAATATTATAAAGTAATTAGCCTCCAATTAAAATAAATAAATAAAACACCTGCCAATGCAAATAGATGTAAGAGATGTGGTTTCAGTCTGTGGCTCAGGAAGATCCCCTGGAGGAGAACATTGTAACCATTGTAACCCACTCCAGTATTCTTGCCTGGAGAATCCTATGGGCAGGGGAGCCTGGCAGGTTGCAGTTCTGTGCTAACAGAGTCAAATTAACTTTAGGACGCATGCATACTTAATTGCAGACTAATATTTTAAGAAAATATGAAGTGATAGATCTGCTCCAACTCTGCTGGGCAAAGCTTGGACTCAAGCAAGTAACAAAAAGAAACACAGAAAGAAGAGTTACTAAATTGATGAAGGACTTTAAATTCTTGTAATATGAGAGCCCACTGAATAGACGTGGAATGGTTAGACATGAAAATAAGGGATTATGAAATATTGATCTTGAAATATGTAACAATTTCATGTGCAATAAGTATAGGCTTATTTTGTGTGTGAGTGCATGCTCAGTCACTGAGTTGTGCCCAGCTTCTTGCAACCCCATGGACTGTAGCCTGCCTGGCTCCTCTATCCATGGAATTTCCCAGACAAGAATACTGGAGTAGGTTGCCATTTCCTTCTCCAAGGCTCATTCTGTGTTCCTCTATAAAACAAACATTCAAAGATATACATGGCAGGAGGAGGATATACATGGCAACGACAAGGAACCAATTTTAACAACATAAGCCTTTACAAATCCAGTCTTCTTTAGGAAGAAAACAACTTCTTAAACATGGAGATATTTATAAATTAGACAGGCAGCTCTGTGGTGTGTTTGGGACGGTATCATAGCATGAGACTATGGTCAGATCATATTTGTCTATGCTTTTTGTGAGGCTCTAGAAAGCTATGAACAATCTTTTAAGCAATCCAACCAGTATCAACAAATAAATTCAAAGAACAAATTAAAATTTCTATGAGGAAACTTCCAGCACACATTTCCAAAGAAAACCAGTTTTCATTTCATTTGGAGAATGGTGTGCTATTTTCAATTGTATTAACATACTAAATACCAAAACAACACAAAACAAAAATCAATTTACTAATTAAGTGTAAAGGCTTTGAGATAATACTTGTATACAAATACCAGTTGTGCCTTTTGCATGAGTTTACATAAATTACTTAGCTTTTCTAAAGCTCAACTTAATCCAACATAAAATGGGAAGAAACATATCACATGATTTTTTTGTGATTATTAAATTACTTTAAAAAGAGCATATACTACTCTGATATATCATTAATTTTCAGCAAATTAAAACATTTTATAGAGAAATCACAAATTTAGATCTACTAATTAGAATAGCCTGGAGAAGGCAATGGCAGCCCACTCCAGTACTCTTGCCTGGAAAATCCCATGAATGGAGGAGCCTGGTAGGCTGCAGTCCATGGGTCGCTAAGAGTCGGACACGACTGAGCGATTTCACTTTCACTTTTTACTTTCATGCATTGGAGAAGGAAATGGCAACCCACTCCAGTGTTCTTGCCTGGAGAATCCCAGGGACGGGGGAGCCTGGTGGGCTGCCGTCTATGGGGTCGCACAGAGTCGGACACGACTGACGTGACTTAGCAGCAGCAGCAGCAATTAGAATAGCCAGAAGTAGAACTTGGATTTTTTTTTCCTGGCTTCTTTTCCTTTCACATCACCATGTACTTTCACTTATAAAGAAAAAGACAATGAAGCTGGTTGAAGAGGCAGAAAACAAATATGATCTGTTACCTGTATGAAGTTAGCAGTTTTGTGTTGTTGAGAATTAGCCAATATTAGCAGAAACCATTGTTTAAAGGATGACTCATCTGAAAAAATAAATCACAAAGATCATGATTTCTCCTCTGCCAGATATCTCTTCTTCTTCATGTGTAAATCACTCTTTTTAAGTACAAAATGTCAATGTATTGAAAATTAAACTAGCAAATTCCTTTTAATTCTGATTCCTCTGTTGCTTCATTGATTCACAACACTCTTGGGCATCAATTTGCCTTCCAGTATAATTCTGTCATAGCTAAAGGATTATGTTTTTTCCTAGTGAATGCATTGTAATGCCCCTGTGCTAGGAGCAAGAATAAATGTAATATGGTCCTTGCTTTCATTACAAGGGCAATAATGGTTCGGAAAACAGGAAAGTACATAAAAACTTGGTAGATAGATGAATGGAGAGTGGGGGGAAAGGGAGAGGAAGAAGGAGCAGAACATGGTAAGAGATAATAGATTAATAGATAATAAAACAAAGAAAGAAGGAAGGATTGCAGACCATTAAAAAAAATAGGAGAGAGTTAAAGTTACTGGGCTAGCTATAACATGAGCAACATAACATGTGCAACACTGTTAGTTCCTCCCTGTGGACCAGAGAATATTGCTGAGAGAGTCAATTCCTAGGTAGTTTGATAAGAAGTCAGAGGTCCCTTAGGAAGAGAAGGGGTTCCGGAGTCCCCAAGGAGGAGAGAGGGGTCTGGAGCTCTCAAGGAGGAGAAAAGGACAAATTTTATTTTATTTAAACCCAGAGCTGATGATTGCACAACAAAACAACTCATCTTGCTCAAGGATATGTTTTCCCTTAAACTCTGTACTAAGGACAACAATGTATCCTGGTTGAGGACATATTTCTCCTTTTTGAGAACTTTTTGACAAATTCTGTCATCTTTAAATGTATATTATGGGAGTGGGTCTGGTAAGACCTTTACAACCTTGAGACATTCTTTTGATTTATTGTAATAACCAATTGAAAAAGTATATAACTCCCTTTCTAAGACTAGCGAGGGGGGTGTTCTCCATCCCCCTTCTGATGTCTGTGTCAGAAGCTTTCTCTGTCACTTTCATACTTTAATAAAACTCTGCTACACAAAACCTCTTGAGTGATCAAGCCTGGTCCCTGGTCTCAAAGCTAAATCTTCTTCAGAGATCACGAATCCGACTTTAGAGTATATAATGCCAAGAAATAGCTTTGTGTCATCAAGTGTATACTATTGATATCATGTAAGATGAAAACAAGTAAAATAGTACAGTGGAATGAATATGAGCTTTTGAGGAAAATAATCCCAGATATTAAACCCAGTTTTGACACTCACAGGTTATGAGAACTAAAAATAGGCATGTAATCGAGCCACATTGCCTTTATCTATAAAACAGATACAGTTATCTTTTATATAGGTTATTAGGAGAGTTAAATGAGAATATATTCCTTTTGCCAGGCATAAGAATATATATGCTTATTTTTCTAAACTGTATTTTTTAGTCTCAATGACTGTCATTTTGGGGAGATGTGCTGGGTTCAAACTTTAAAACAATATAAGCTTTAAAGACATAATTAATATCAGAATTTATCTTTTTGCTACTGTGTGCTCAGTCGTGTCCAACTATGTGCAACCTCAAAGACCACAGCCTCCCAGACTCTATCCATGGAATCTTCCAGGCAAGAATACTGGAATGGGTTGCCATTTCCTACTCTAGGGATCTTACCAACCCAGGGATTGAACTCATGTCTCGTGCATTTCCTGCATTGGCAAGTGGATTCTTTACCACTGTGCCACCTGGGAAGCTCATCTTTTTAATTAATAATAAAATTATACTAAAGTCCAGAGAAGAATTCTTTTTGTGGATTTCACTTTCATAATTGGGCTTCTCTGGTGGCTCAGACAGTAAAGAATCCACCTGCAAAGCAAAAGATCTGGGTTCAGTCCCTGGGTTGAGAAGATCCTCTGGAGAAGGGAATGGCTACCCACTCCAGTATTCTGGCCTGGAGAATGTCATGGACGGAGGAGCCTGACAGGCTACAGTCCATGAGGTTGCAGAGTCAGAGATGACTGAGAAACTTTCACTTTCACTTACATATTTGTTAATATAGAGAATCCTGTGGCAGATTTTACCTTATAATAAATTATCTCCTTATCAAGGCTTGTATCATTGTATCCATAAAGGCCTATAATAAATTTCAACTCTATTACCTTGGTAAGGATATCAAATTTGAACCGATTTGTGGGACTGTTGTGTTACTAGATAAATTCATACTTTGATTCTAAGATTTGTATAGAAATGATACAATTATTTCAGTAATTTCTATAATTTATTACTTTTCCATTTCTCTTAATGTCATAAAAAAGCTTTACAAAATCAGAAAATAATTTTAAATTAAAAAAAAAAAAAGCAGATGTGATCATACCTACCACATCCAAGTTAAGCATTGCCTTAGAAGTCATGTCTCAGTGGCATTTGAAGGACAGAAGCTTTCAATATTCATGATATCCCTTTGACAAAATGAATTAAAGACAAGATAAAATGAAGATATGTTATAAGCCTGGAGGTCTTCTGAATGGCAGAGCCTGCAATCAACTAAATGACTAGTCAAAAGGAAGACAAAAGAGAAAGGAAAGCCTGGTTTACAGCTTGTACTGCGTATTTCCTCCAAGTCTGGCAATAAAGTGAGATTATTGCTTCTGTGCTCATTAATTATTTATCACCAGCTCTCTGAACCTCTGAACAATTTCTGTTGAAGGAACCACAATACACATGGAGTTATTCATCAAACGCAGATGTTCACACATTCCCTCTAAGGCTATAAACACGAATGCCAGCTGTCCAAAGAGGATCAGCAGAGCTCTGATTTATTAAAAGCTGTGAATTCCACCATATATTGAAAAGAGCAAAAAATATCGAGCTTTGGTAAATTATTAGTGATAAAAAATACATATATTGCCACTTATAAGAAAAAAGGTCAAAGATATAGGTAGAGTGGACAATGTAAAAATGTGTCTTCTATTGCAGCAATGAAATAAAGAGATAAAATATATCCTGGTGTTTATATCACAGTATAACTCAAACTACTATTCCTTTGATTTGTCTCTTTAGATTCATTCAACCATTTGCACAAAATCAGAACTAAAACTCTTAAGTGAAAAAATTATTATCTAATAATTTTGTTTTCTTCATTAATGAAGGAAAGATTGTTTGAATACAATTTGCAGTTACCAGTCTAATGGCAATTGCCAATCTTTTTCCCCTTTCCCTCAAAATTTTTTTACATTACATTTTACTTTCTTCTTCAATATTTGCATCTTTTATTCACTCCTTCCCCTAATGCAAATTGATATTTGACTCTAGATCTGTACTGAAATTACCCTCTAAACTAGTTATTTTCTAATTTAGTGTGCATAAAAACCAAGGAGAAAGTTTGTTAAAACTAGATTCTTGAGGACTTCCCTGGAGTTCCAGTGTTTAAGACTCCACACTTTCAATGCAAGAGGTGTGGATTCCATCCCTGGTAGGTAACTGAGATTTCACATGTAGCGTGCAGCACAGCCAAAAAAAATTTAAAATGAATAAATAAAAATAAAAAGTTAAAAAATAAAATTAGTAGGTATCTTTAAAAATACAGATCCTTGGGGTCCGTCCTAACAAATTCTGATAAAGCAAGTGGGAATTAGGGCACAGAGGTGGTGAGACAAAATTAGGATTCAGCATTTTAAATCTAGGTGACCAGCGTTCTAGATAAAATTAGTTGTAACTTTCCCCCAAATCTACTTTTGCTTTACATTCTTTAAATGAAGCAATACAATTTTAATTCTTAAAAATTCAAGCTTTGTATAGATTATAAAAAATAAACTGAAAATTCTCCTTTTACATTTTCTCACCCTTATAACCAGAAGGGCTTCCCTGGTGGTACACACGGTAAAGAATCTGCCTGCAACATAGGAGATCCAGGTTCAATCCTTGAGTCAGGAAGATCCCCTGGAGTAAGAAATAGCAACCCATTCCAGTATTCTTGCCTAGAGAATTCCACAGACAGCGGACTCTGGTGAACTACGGTCCATGGGGTCGCAAAGAGTCAGACACGACTGAGCAACTAATACTACTAACCTAAAGGCAACCTGTGTTAACATTTGGATGAGTTTTCTTATATATATTTTATTTTAGTGTGTAGATATTCAAAATATGGTTGGATTTATGTAAAACAAGAGGAAACCACATAGCCAGCCCCATTTCTAGCACTGATGATTAATTTTTTTTTAATTTTTATTTTTAATTTATTTTGCTTTACAATACTGTATTGGTTTTGCCATACATTGGCATGAATCAGCCACGGGTGCACATGAGTTCCCAATCCTGAACTCCCCTCCCACCTCCCACCCCATATCATCTCTCTGGATCAACCCCATGCACCAGCCTCAAGGATCCTGTATCCTGTATCGAACATAGACTGGCAATTCATTTGTTACATGATAGTATACATGTTTCAATGCCATTCTCCCAAATCATCCCACCCTCTCCCTCTCCCACAGAATCCAAAAGTCCTGATGATTAATTTTTAATAGATATTCAATTGATCATATTGACCTTCTAGATATAAAATTATCTGCAATTCATGAGAATATTTTTACTCTTCAAACCATATTTATCTAGTTTTTCCATGTGTGGTAATAGCAGAAAGCCTTTATTTTTCAACTACTAAATAAGATATGTACCATAAGTTTTGGAAGGTACATCAGTTTTGTAAGGCTCATCTTCATCTTCATCTATGTGGAGAAGACTCCCCAAATCATAATGCCATTCTTAAAATATCCCATATGTCTGAGAATATTCAACTTTCTGTTTGACATTTTCATGGAGATATCATATCAACAGTGTAGTCTCCAATTTCTCTGAAGTTTTTGGGAAGGATGAAAATGGTGAGAATCATGTCTTCATCTGTTCTCAAAAAATATAATCCTGATTCTATTTATTAATACTATTAATTTATCCATGTTTTATATTCAACTATACCTTAATCTTTCTCTCCTTCATTATTCTACTTTGGAAATCAACAACTCAGAGTGGCCCTATGGCTGGTAGGGTCGACGAGCCCCATAATAAACTGAAACACTGGAATATTTATTGAGTCAAAGAGCCTGTATTGGAGGTCTTGTCACACGGTGTTCTCCCAACAGCTATACAAAGTGTTATGAATACCTCATCCTCCATTTTTGACTTTCCAGTCTGGGCTTCTGTGGACAATCTAGTATATTAAAGTTAAATATCGAAGTTACTTCTATAGGACTTCCCTGTTGCTCAAAGGGTAAAGAATCTGCCTGCAATGCAGGAGACCAGGGTTCGATCCCTGGGTCAGGAAGATCCTTTTGGAGAAAAGAATGGCAATCTACTCCAGTATTCTTGCCTGGAGAATCCCATGGACAGAGGAACCTGGCGGGCTACAGTCCATGGGGTTGCACAGAGTTGGTCATGACTGAGCAACTAACACACACACAGCAGTTACAGCCAAGGAACTGGAATTATTGCTTGAGTCCAATCCCAGCTCAGCCACTCACTAGCTTCTGCTTTTGTACTTAACCTCAATTTACTCATCTTCGAAAGAAGCTAATGTTGGTGCTGACCTGGCTTGTAAGAGTGATAGGAAAAAAAGGAAAAATATATGTAATGCACTTAGTATTGTGTTGAGCACAAACTAGCACACCTGTGTGTGTTTAGTGTTTATTTTGACCATAATCATTTAAACACTTTACCAAGAAAGGAAAAGTCAATGACCTCAAGCAATCTTTGATCTCCACCTTGCTGTAATGAAGACAAGTAAGGTCAAGACACCTCAAGTTTCCAGCTTGAGGTAGAACAAGAACATATTTATGAAAATTATAAGTTAATATATTTTTAAAACCTATCCTGACCCATCCTAAAGGAGATCAGTCCTGGGTGTTCACTGGAAGGACTGATGTTGAGGCTGAAACTCCAATACTTTGGCCACCTGATGCGAAGAGCTGACTCATTGGAAAAGACCCTGATGCTCGGAGGGATGGGGAGCAGGTGGAGAAGGGGTCAACAGAGGATGAGATGGCTGGATGGCATCATCGACTCGATGGACGTGGGTTTGAGTAAACTCCGGGAGTTGGTGATGGACAGGGAGGCTTGGCGTGCTGTGAGTCATGGGGTCGCAGAGTCAGACACGACTGAGCAACAGAACTGAATGAACTGAAATAAAGGTAAATATTAAGACTGTCCTCTCCAAATTAGATTATTTGTTGACCTCAAGGCAAATAGAAAATAAAGGACTCAGAGTAAAAATTACACAAGAACATTCTAAACTTTGACCAGCAAGACAATCAACATACCCAGTTGTCAGTATAATAGTACTCGATATGTTGGTTCTAAATACAATATAGATAGAAATATTTGCAGCTACATCTATAATGATATTTTGTGAGCTCTTTCATTCCTTCTCAAAACAGTAAACTTATTTCAATTAGTTCTTTCTCTTGGCATACATTAATTCAAGACATAAACTGTAAAGATAGACATCTAAAATAATCCTCTCTGCCATCATGTAAGAAGTTATAACCAGTAAAATATAAAATACTGTATCAGATTTAAAATTATGTATTAGTATTTTAAAATGATAAAAATAAAACACTTCCTTCCAATATGTAAGGATTTACCATTTTGCAGCCTCTCTTGACCTAAAAATTAGCACTGATTTATGAAGTATAAAACAACAGAGGTTTAAGATCAGTATTGTTTTCTGCTAGTTTTATTTGATTACTTAACAATTCATCCCTTACGATTATACAGTGGAAGAAACAAAGAGATTCAAGGGATTAGACCTGATAGACAGATGGCCTGAAGAACTATGGACCCAGGTTCCTGACATTGTACAGGAGGCAGTGATCAACACCATCCCCAAGACTAATAAATGCAAAAAGGCAAAATGGCTGTCTGAGGAGGCCTTATAAATAGCTGTGGATAAAAGAGAAGCAAAAGGCAAAGGAGAAAAGGAAAAATATACCAATTGAAAGAAGAGTTCCAAAAAATAGGAAGGAGAGATAAGAAAGAATTCCTCAGTGATCAATGCAAAGAAATAGAGGAAAACAGTAGAATGGGAAAGACTAGAGGTCTTCAAGAAAGTTAGAGATACCAAGGGAACATTTCATGCAAAGATGGGCTCAATGAAGGACAGAATGGTATGGACCCAACAGAAACAGAAGATATTAAGAAGAGATGGCAAGAATACACAGAAGAACTGTACAAAAAAGATCTTCACAAGCCAGATAATCATGATGGTGTTATCACTTACCTCAAAGCCAGACATCTGGAATGCAAAGTCAAGTGGGCCTTAGGAAGCATCACTACAAACAAAGCTAGTGGAGGTGATGGAATTCCAGTTGAGCTATTTCAAATCCTGAAAGATGATGCTGCAAAAGTGCTGCACTGCATATGCCAGAAAAATTGGAAAACTCAACAGTGGCCACAGGACTGGAAAAGGTCAGTTTTCATTCCAATCCCAAAGAAAGGCAATGCCAAAGAATGTTCAAACTACCGCACAGTTGTACTCATCTCACATGCTAGTAAAAGAATGCTCAAAATTCTCCAAGCCAGGCTTCAGCAGTATGTGAACTGCAAACTTCCAGATGTTCAAGCTGGGTTTAGAAAAGGCAGAGGAACCAGAGATCAAATTGCCAACATCCATTGGATCATAGAAAAAGCAAGGGAGTTCCAAGAAAATACCTACTTCTGCTTTATTCACTACGCCAAAACCTTTGACTATACGGATCACAACAAACAGGAAAATTCTTCAAGAAATAGGAATACCAGATCACCTGACCTGCCTCTTGAGAAATCTGTATGCAGATCAGGAAGCAACAGTTAGAACTAGACATGGAACAGCAGACTGATTACAAATCAGGAAAGGAGTACGTCAAGATTGTATATTATCACCCTGCTTATTTAACTTATATGCAAAGTAAATCATGAGATATGCGGGACTGGATGAAGCACAAGCTGGAATCAAGTTTGCTGGGAGAAATATCAGTAACCTCAGATATGCAGATGACACCACCCTTATGGCAGAAAGCAAAGAGCAACTAAAGAGCTTCTTGATGAAAGTGAAAGCAGAGAGTGAAAATGTTGGCTTAAAACTCAACATAAAACTAAGATCATGGCAAATGGTCCCCTCACTTGATGGGAAATAGATGGGGAAACAGTGGAAACAGTGGCTGACTTTATTTTTCTGGGATGCAGAATCACTGCAGATGGTGACTGCAGCCATGAAATTAAAAGATGCTTTCTCCTTGGAAGAAAAGTTATGACCAACCTAGAGAGCATATTGAAAAGCAGAGACATTGCTTTGCCAACAAAGGTCATCTAGTCAAAGCTATGGTTTTTCCAGTAGTCATGTATGGATGTGAGAGTTGGACTATAAAGAAAGCTGAACGCCAAAGAATTGATGCTTTTGAATTGCGGTGTTGGAGAAGACTCTTGAGAGTCCCTTGGACTGCAAGGAGATCCAACCAGTCCATCCTAAAGGAGATCAGTCCTGGGTGTTCATTGGAAGGCCTGATGCTGAAGCTGAAGCTCCAATAAATACTTAGGCCACTTGATGCAAAGAGCCAGCTCACTGGAAAAGACTCTGATCCTGGGAAAGACTGAGGGCAGGAGGAGAAGGGGACAACAGAGGACGAGATGGTTCGATGGCATCACTGACTCAGTGGACATGAGTATGGATAAACTCTGGGAGTTGGTGATGGGCAGGGAGGCCTGGTGTGTTGCAGTCCGTGGCCTCACAAAGAGTCAGACGCGACTGAGTGACTGAACTGAAGTGAACTGAACTGAACTGTACTGACTGAACAATTCATCAAGAGCTCCTGAATTTAGGAAATCTAGTGGAGAAAATATTTTTGAAAACTTTATGAAATAATGAATGATGCATAAGGAATTGAATTTGTTCAACATGAAAGAAAACCACAAGCAACAACAGAAATAAATCCCTAAGCTTTCAAACAACAAAAAAAAAAAAAAAAAAAAAAAAACAGGAGGTCAATGCAAAATGGCTTGTCAGTTTATAAAATCAAGCTGGATTATTATAGATCCTACAGTTGTCACATGGTTTAATTCCCAAGCTATTAAAGCAAAACTATAATGATGATGGCACTATATTGATGCACCTCACATCTGAAAAAACAGTCCCCAGCTCTCCTCAGTGGTGTTATAACTACTGAAAGAAATAGGTGACATGGATTTACAAAAGCTCTATTCTCTAAAAATCAAAGCCTTCAGATTGCACTCTTTTCTTGTCTTCTCTTCAAGAAGTCACCAGCTTCTTCAAACCAATCTATAATAGTGAAAGTGAATTATTTTGACTCTGGAGGAAAACTGAGTGCAAATTACACAAGGCAAAGAAATAGGAAGGACTTTCCTGGTGGCTCAGTGGTAAAGAATCCTCCTGCCAATGCAGGACACGAGTATTTGATCCCCTGGTCAGTAAGATTCCCCTGGAGAAGGAAATTGCAACCCACTCCAATATTCTTGCCTGGCAAATCCCGTGGAGAGAAGAGTCTGGTGGGCTCCCGTCCATGGGGTAGAAAAAGAATCAGACACAGCTTAGTGACTAAACAACAAGGAAATAGGATAAAAATTCCTTTTATTAATTCCTATGTACAGTAGCTTATGGAATCTGATTTTAAGATGTGAGGACTCTATTTTCTGGGCAACAATCATAACTCACCATAAGATGGCTTAATTATCCCACTGCTGGTTCCATGTCATTTTTACACTCCAGAGTGACATTCCTTCTGAATTTAACAATTCTTTAACTTGGCAATTCTTGTGCTCCTCAGAATTTTGCTCAGCCGTTCTTTCTAAATCTTTCCCCCATGTCATTCTGATTTCAGTTCAGTTCAGTCACTCAGTCGTGTCCAACTCTTTGTGACCCCATGAATCACAGCACGCCAGGCCTCCCTGTCCATCACCATTTCCCGGAGTTCACTCAGACTCATGTCCATCGAGTCTGTGATGTCATCCAGCGATCTCATCCTCGGTCGTCCCCTTCTCCTCCTGCCCCCAATCCCTCTCAGCATCAGAGTCTTTTCCAATCAGTCAACTCTTCGCATGAGGTGGCCAAAGTACTGGAGTTTCAGCTTTAGCATCATTCCTTCCAAAGAAATCCCAGGGTTGATCTCCTTCAGAATGGACTTGTTGGATCTCCTTGCAGTCCAAGGGACTCTCAAGAGTCTTCTTCAACACCACAGTTCAAAAGCATCAATTCTTTGGCACTCAGCTTTCTTCACAGTCCAACTCTCACATCCATACATGACCACAGGAAAAACCATAGCCTTGACTAAACGGACCTTAGTCGGCAAAGTAATGTCTCTGCTTTTGAAAATACTATCTAGGTTGGTCATAACTTTTCTTCCAAGGAGTAAGCGTCTTCTAATTTCATGGCTGCAGTCACCATCAACAGTGATTTTGGAGCCCCAAAAAATAAAGTCTGACACTGTTTCCACTGCTTCCCCATCTATTTCCCATGAAGTGATGGGACCAGATGCCATGATCTTCATTTTCTGAATGTTGAGCTTTAAGCCAACTTTTTTGATCTCCTTTTTCACTCTCATTAAGAGGCTCTTTAGCTCCTCTTCACTCTCTGCCAGAAGGGTGCTGTCATCTGCATATCTGAGGTGATTGATATTTCTCCCAGCAATCTTGATTCCAGCTTGTGTTTCTTCCAGTCCAGCGTTTCTCATGATGTACTCTGCATAGAAGTTAAATAAACAGGGTGACAATATACAGCCTTGACATACT
>SJYT01005165.1:399126-413625 GCA_006410635.1 Cephalophus harveyi
GCATATAAGTTAAACAGTCAGGGTGACATTATACAGCCTTGACATACTCCTTTTCCTATTTGGAACCAGTCTGCTGTTCCATGTCCAGTCCTAACTGTTGCTTCCTGGCCTGCATACAGATTTCTCAAGAGGCAGGTCAGGTGGACTGGTATTCCCATCTCTTTCAGAATGTTCCACAGTTTGTTGTGATCCACACAGTCAAAGGCTTTGGCATAGTCAATAAGGCAGAAATAGATGTTTTTCTGGAACTCTCTTGCTTCTTCCATGATCCAGCGGATGTTGGTAATTTGATCTCTGGTTCCTCTGCTTTTTCTAAAACCAGCTTGAACATCTGGAAGTTCTCGGTTCACATATTGCAGAAGCCTGGCTTGAAGAATTTTGAGCATTAATTTACTAGCGTGTGAGATGAGTGCAATTGTGCAGTAGTTTGAGCATTCTTAGGTATTGTCTTTCTTTGGGATTGGAATGAAAACTGACCTTTTCCAGTCCTGTGGCCACTGCTGAGTTTTCCAAATGTGCTGGCATATTGAGTGCAGCACTTTCACAACATCATCTTTCAGGATTTGAAATAGCTCAACTGAAATTCCATCACCTCCACTAGCTTTGTTCGTAGTGATACTTCCTAAGGCCCACTTGACTTCACATTCCAGGATGTCTGGCTCTAGGTGAGTGATCACACCATTGTGATTATCTGGGCTATGAAAATCTTTATTTGTACAGTTCTTCTGTGTATTCTTGTCACCTCTTCTTAATATCTTCTGCTTCTTTTAGGTCTATACCATTTCTATCCTTTATTGTGCCCATCTTAGCATGAAATAGTCCCTTGGTATAGTTTAATGTACATCAAAACATGCTCTGCCACCAAGAGTTCTTTTCCAAACCTTTTACTCTTAACGTCCTTGCCTTTAAGTACTTCTAGATTTTGTATATTTATTTTTCATATTTTTTTTTACATTTTACAGTAAAATTTCACATCTCATTTTTTAATTTGTTACCTTCATTAGCATCATTATTCTTAAGGTTTATATTTGCTTTTAAAAATACACCCACAGTTGCTTAGGAAATAGATTTTCCCCACAGGCCAAAAAGTACTTTGACATGATATGACATGAAACACAAGGGCAATCTCATAAATTGCCTTCCTGTTCTGTTTCTAGAATTATGCAGACCAGAAGATACATGTTGGATCTACTATTTGGTCACATATGGCTTACCCTGAATTATATATTAAATTTGTTTAAACAGCATCTGTCATTGGTGAGATATTCCATAGCTTACATTAAATTGAAAAACATGATAAAACTTCTATTACTTAACATTTATAGTAACATTGTTGTAAAGATTATATTGGGCTTCCAAGGTGGTGCTGGTGGTAAAAATAAACCTGTCTGTCAATGCAAGAGATATAAGAGATGTGAGTTAGATCACTGGGTTGGGAAGATCCCCTGGAAGAGGCTTCCCTCATAGCTCAGTTGATAAAGAATCTTCCTGCAGTGTAGGAAACATGGGTTCGATTCCTGCGTCAGGATGATCCCCTCAAGAAGGAATGGCAACCCACTCCAGTATTCTTGCCTGTAAAATCCCATGGACAGAGAAGCCTGGCAGGCTACAGTCCATGGCATCACAAGAGTTGGACACAACTTAGCAAATAAAACCACCACCACCAGCTAGATGAGGGCATGGCAACCCACTCCAGTGTTCTTGCCTGGTGAATCCCATGGTCAGAGGTGCCTAGTGGACTATAGTCCATGGAGTTGCCTAGAATCAGACACAACTGAAGTGACTTAACACACAGCACACAAAAATTGTGTACCAAGCTCCCTGACAAAGCATCAGTGCCCCTGACTGTTAGTCTCAAGTTTGAGATCAGTTCTAAGTCTTCAATTGCATACTCTGCTACTCCTTCCTCCACAGTGCACAACTTGGCTGAGTGAGACTTTTTGTGTAAGTTGACTCATATCCATAGAAAGCTGAATTAAGAAGGTTACAATATTTTTGTAGTTTCCATTTTAAAATCTATAGATAATTAAATTATATTTTAAGGATGCTTAAAGAGAATTTTTAGAAACATTAAGTAAAAAAAAAGAAAAGGTTTTCTATGGGAGTTAGAGCTTAAGGATGAGCGAATTTTCCTGATTTCCAAAGACAAAGACCCAGGAATAGATATGCTAATTATGTTTCTCTAATTTCTTTATTTCTGCTGTAATTTGTTCCATAACAAAAGAAATGAATTATAATAAGTGAAAACCTCTCATTTATCTACATATCTTTCCTAGTTCTTAAATTTTCATATAAGTAAATCTTTATTAACCAAAAGAGAGAGGGCCTCAGCAACAACAAAAATTTAATATCAATGTAAGGTATCTATCTGTTGTTGTTGTTCAGTCACTAAGTTGTGTTCTACTCTTTGAGATCTCATGGACTGCAGCACACCAGGCTCCTTTGCCCTCCCCTATCTCCTGGAGTCTGCTCAGATTCGTGTCAATTGATTCAGTGATGGCATCCAACCATCTTATCCTCTGCCATTCTTTTCTGCTCCTGTCCTGAGGTTGTTGATATTTCTCCTGGCATTCTTGATTCCAGCTTGTGAGTCATCCAGCCCAGCATTTTGTATGATGTACTCTGCATGTAAGTTAAATAAGCAGGGTGTCTATATATAGCCTTGCCTTACTCCTTTCCCAGCTTTAAGCCAGTCCATTTATCCATGCCCGATTCTGACTGTTGCTTCGTGGCCTGCATACAGATTTCTGAGGAAGGTAAGGTGGTCTGGTATTTCCATCTCTAAAAATTTTCCACAGTGTGTTGTGATCTACACAGTCAAAGACTTTGGCATAGTCAATGAAGCAGAAGTAGATGTTTTTCTGGAACTACCTTACTTTCTCTTTGATCTAATGATTGCTGGCAATTTGATCTCTTGTTCCTCTGCCTCTTTGAAACACAGCTTTTACATCTGGAATTTCATGATTTATGTACTGCTGAAGACTAGCTTGAAGGATTTTGAGCACAACCTTGCTAGCATGTGAAATGAAAACAGTTTGAGTACAGCAGTTTGAACATTCATTAGCATTGCCCTTCTTTGGGACTGGAATGAAAACTGACCTTTTTCTGTTCTGTGGCCACTGCTGAGTTTTCCAGATTTGCTAATATATTGAGTGCAGCACTTTAACAGCATTATATTCTAGGATTTTAAAGAGCTCAGCAGAAATTCTGTCACCTCCACTAGCTTTTTTCATAGTAATGCTTCTTAATGCCCATTTGACTTCATACTCCAGGATGTCTGACTCTAGGTGAGGGACCCCATTGTGTTGTCTGGGTCATTAAGGCTTTTTGACATAGTTCTGTGTATTCTTACCACCTCTTCTGTATCTCTGCTGCCTGTTTATAACTGTACCTGATCGAATAGTCTAAGAGAAGTGGATGTTTCCTAAATACAGTTTCTATATGCGAATCAACTTCAGAAGCTTCTAATCGCACCCAGGAAATTATGCTGCTTCCTGAAAGACAATAGATCACCAAATGTTAGATTTCTAGCATAACTGATAAGGCAAAAAAGAAAAAAAAAAGCTGAAAGATAATTTTACTGTATTTTATAAGTAAATATATGTGCAGCCTAGAGGATCAAGTGGTTTAATCAAGATTATATAAAAAAGAAATGAGCCTGGACTCAAGACTGTCTCTTCTGATTCTCAGTCCAATTATATTTCTTTTTTGACAAATTGTTACACGTCAAGAACTAAAAAAGAAGATTTTTTTTGAATATCTGACAAATCTGTGGTATACAGTTGAAAATACAAAGCCACTTGATTAATTTAACATAGACTAACCCTTAAACCTTAAACCATGAGGAAGAAACAAATGAAACAGCAGTTGTACTACTGTTTAGGTATAGAAAATTTTTATGAAAGTTAAAATACATTATGCAACACATTAAACTAAGAGCTACTTTGAAAATAAAATGGAAATCTAAGCAGAGTTCTCATCTATTTCCAGAAGGGTTATGAAAAAATAATTGCTTTTCACAATTTAACATTATTAACAAAGCAACAATAATATGTCCTCTCCCTTTGTTGACAATTTTTTTGTTCATGCTGTAGTCAAAGGGTAGACAGAAATGAGTGAATCAGGTGCCGGTTCATTTCACTAGCCCTCAGATTTAATTGAAGAAGACTGCTTTACTAATCCCCATCACAAGGACTCTGTGAAATTGCTTAATAGGTTATCTTTCCATTTCAGTTTCCAAACTGAAGAGACTAGAGCATCTGGCAGGAGGATTGAAGAAATACAATATTGCTATTGTATAGATTTTCCCCATGATTACTTTTGTAAACCAGACATAACCACTCACACTGAATGACAAGACTGTACTTCTGATTTAGTCATATGTAGCTTCAAATGAAAAGAGAATAAAACCATGATAAAATTGGTTCACACCTTTGCTAAATAATTACTAAGGGGAAATCACAGATTTAATTCCTTGATATAGCAAAATACATTTTCAGGTAGCACTGTGCTTGCCATCGGAGAAGGCAATGGCAACCCACTCCAGTACTCTTGCCTGGAAAATCCCATGAATGGAGGAGCCTGGTGGGCTGTAGCCCATGGGGTCACGAAGAGTCGGACACGACTGATGCGACTTAGCAGCAGCAGCACGTTCATTCATTCTGAGAAGCATCCATTTGCACCTTGTACCTCAAGCAGTGTTACACTTAAAAACTTAATATGAGATTTCCATGCCTTTTCTCTTTTGTCCTAAAGAATCCAGTGTCATACAGTAAATATCTGGTCTGAATGATTTTCATTCCCTTATCAGTTTTTGTTTGACCCCCATACACTGGTACATGTAGCTTCACTTCTTTTTCTATGTTAAATATTTAGCCTAGGCATGCAAGTGTATTTTTCACTATATGTCTGGAAATCTGTCAATATTTTCATCTATGTTGTAATTTCTTAGTCAGTTTTCTTCAATTGTGCCTTTGCTTATAATCATTTTAAATGTTTGGGTTTCTGTGTAAGTGATATCTAATGTGCTCAGACAGATTCTTATGCTTTATTTTACATATGTTCCTTTCTCCACATGATGGGTTACATTTGTATTTATCACCATCTAATATTTTAATAATTTTTTCTTTATTATATCACATGTAAATTTCATGTATGGCTTTCAATTTGGAGTTACAACATATTTCCAACTGGAGAAAAACATATGTGTGTATAAATATGAAATTAAAAGACTCTTACTCCTTGGAAGAAAACTTATGACCAACCTAGATAGCATATTCAAAAGCAGAGACATTACTTTGCCAACAAAGGTCCATCTAGTCAAGGCTATGGTTTTTCCTGTGGTCATGTATGGATGTGAGAGTTGGACTGTGAAGACGGCTGAGCACTTAAAAATTGATGCTTTTGAACTGTGGTGTTGGAGAAGATTCTTGAGAGTCCCTTGGACTGCAAGGAGATCCAACCAGTCCATTCTGAAGGAGATCAACCCTGGGATTTCTTTGGAAGGAATGATGCTAAAGCTGAAACTCCAGTACTTTGGCCACCTCGTGCGAAGAGTTGACTCATTGGTAAAGACTCTGATGCTGGGAGGGATTGGGGGCAGGAGGAGAAGGGGACAACCAAGGATGAGATGGTTGGATGGCATCACCCACTCAATGGACGTGAGTTTGCGTGAACTCCAGGAGATGGTGATGGACAGGGAGGCCTGGCATGCTGCGATTCAGAGTCAGACACGACTGAGAGACTGAACTAACTAATAATAAACTTGAAAAGTGAAATTTTCTCAGTCGTGTCTGCCTCTTTGACCCCATGAACTATCCAGTCCATGGAATTCTCCAGGCCAGAATACTAGAATGGATAACCTTTTGCTTCTCCAGAGGATCTTCCCAACCCAGGGGTTGAACCCAGAGCTCCTAGATTGCAGGCAGATTCATACCAACTGTGGTATCAGGGAAGCCAGTGTTAAAATATATATATATAAATCTTTTTTAGAATAATTATTTTCCTTCACTGTTTAATACTGCAAATGTAATAACTTTTAGTAGTAATCATCTAATTATTATCAAAAGAACTATATAGAAATTATCTCTTCCAATATTTTAAATAAACTGTTGACATGTTCAGTAGCCGAGGTATGTCTGACTCTTTGAGACCCCATGAACTGTAGCCTGCCAGGCTCCACAATATATACATGAAATATACATAAGCATATATAATATCAGTACACTATACTATTATATGATATACTGTATATATTCTAGAAGACAAAATACTATAATAATATATGTTACAGTTTATTTATAATTATATGCCTGCCTTTGTGCTCAGTTGCTCAGTCATGTCTGACTCTTTGTGACACCATGAACTGTAGCCCACCAGGCTCCTAATCCATGTGATCTCCCAGGCAAGAATACTGGAGTAGGTTGCTGTGTTCTTCTTCGAGATATCTTCAAAACCCAGGGGTTGAAACTGCATCTCCTGCATTGGCAGGAGGATTCTTTATCACTAAGCCAACAGGGAAGCCTAAATCACACATGCTGCTGCTGCTGCTAAGTCACTTCAGTCGTGTCCGACTCTGTGTGATCCCATAGATGGCAGCCCACCAGGCTTCCCCGTCCCTGGGATTCTCCAAGCAAGAACACTGGAGTGGGTTGCCATTTCCTTCTCCAATGCAAGTGAGAAGTGAAAGTGAAGTCACTCAGTCATGTCTGACTCCTAGTAACCTCATGGACTGCAACCTACCAGGCTCCTCTGCCCATGGGGTTTTCCAGGTAAGAGTACTGGAGTGGGGTGCCATTGCCTTCTCCTTGCCTATAAATCTTTGTCTTATATTTATTTTATTATTCTAGAAGCACATTGCAAAAAAACATTGATTTTACATGACTAAAATATCTTTATAGGAAATTTATACCAACTTATACCTGTAACAGCACTATCAATTCAGTTCAGTCACTCAGTTGTGTTTGACTCTTTGCAACCCCATGGACTGCAACATGACAGGCCTCCCTGCCCATCACCAACTCCCGAAGTTTATCCAAACTCATGTCCACTAAGTCACTGATGCCATCCAACCATCTCATCCTCTGTTGTCCCCTTCTCCTCCCACCCTCAATCTTTCCCAGCATCAGGGTCTTTTCAAATGAGTCAGCTCTTCACATCAGGTGGCCAAAGGATTGGAGTCTCAGTTTCAATATCAGTTCTTCCAATAAACACCCAGGACTGGTCTCCTTTAGGATGGACTGGTTGGATCTCCTTGAAGACCAAGGGACTCTCAAGAGGCTTCTCCAACACCACAGTTCAAAAGCATCAATACTTCGGCACTTAGCTTTCTTTATAGTCTAACTCTCACATCCATACATGACTACTGGAAAAATAGCTTTGACTAGATGACCTTTGTTGGCAAAGTAATGTTTCTGCTATTTAATATGTTGTCTAGGTTGGTCATAACTTTTCTTTCAAGAAGTAATAGTCTTTTAATTTCATGGCTGCAGTTGCCATCTGCTGTGATTTTGGAGCCCCCCAGAAATAAAGTCTGATACTGTTACCAGTTTCCCCATTTTGCCATGAAGTGATGGGACCGGATGCCATGGTCTTATTTTTCTGAATGTTGAGCTTTGCTTTCTGCCATAAGGGTGGTGTCATCTTCATATCTGAAGTTACTAATATTTCTCCTGGAAATCTTGATTCAAGCTTGTGTTTCATCCAGCTCAGTGATTCTCATGAGTTCCATGTCCAGTTCTAGCTGTTGCTTCCTGACCTGCACACAGATTTCTCAAGAGGCAGATCAGGTGGCCTGGTATTCCCATCTCTTGAAGAATTTTCTAGAGTTTGTTGTGGTCTACATAGTCAAAGACTTTGGCATAGTTAATAATGCAGAGGCAGATATTTTTTTCTGGAACTCTCTTGCTTTTTCAATGATCCAGCAGATGTTGGCAATTTGATCTCTGGTTCCTCTGCCTTTTCTAAATCCAGCTGGGACATCTGGAAGTTCACGGTTCATGTATTGTTGAAGCCAGGCTTGGAGAATTTTGAGCATGACTTTACTAGTATGTGAGATGAATGCAATTGTGCAGTAGTTTGAGCATTCTTTGGCATTGCCTTTCTTTGGGATTGGAATGAAAACTGACCTTTTCCAGTCCTGTGGCCACTGCTGCGTTTTCCAAATGTGCTGGCATATTGAGTGCAATACTTTCACAGCATCGTCTTTCAGGATTTGAAATAGCTCAACTGGAATTCCATCACCTCCACTAGCTTTGTTCATAGTGATGCTTCCTAAGGCCCACTTGACTTCACATTCCAGGATGTCTGGCTCTGAGGTGAGTGATCACACCATCATAATTATCTGGGTTGTGAAGATCTTTTTTGTACAGTTCTTCTGTGTATTCTTGCCACCTCTTCTTAATATCTTCTGCTTCTGTTGGGTCCATACCATTTCTGTCCTTCATTGAGTCCATCTTTGCATGAAATATTCCCTTGGCATCTTCATTTTCCTGAAGAGATCTCTAGTCTTTTCCATTCTGTTGTTTTCCTCTATTTCTTTGCATTGATTGCTGAAGAAGGCCTTCTTATCTCTCCTTGTTATTCTTTGCAACTCTACATTCAAGTGGGTATATCTTTCCTTTTCTCCTTTGCCTTTTGCTTCTCTTCTATTCACAGCTATTTGTAAGGACTCCTCAGACACCCATTTTGCCTTTTTGCATTTCTTTTTCTTGGGGATCATCAGGAACCTGTGTCCATAGTTCTTTAGGCACTCTGTCTATCAGATCTAATCCCTTGAATTTCTTTGTCACTTCTACTGTATAATCGTAAGGGATTTGATTTAGGTCATACCTGAATGGTCTTGTGGTTTTCCCTACTTTCTTCAATTTAAGTCTCAATTTGGCAATAAGGAATTCATGGTCTTTGCCAGAGTCAGCCCCTTGTCTTGTTTTTGCTGACTGTGTAGAACTTGTCCATCTTTGGCTGCAAATAATATAATCAGTCTGATTTTGGTATTGACCATCTGGTGCTGCCCATGTGTAAACTCTTCTCTTGTGTTGTTGGAAGAGCGTGTTTGCTATGACCAGTGTGTTCTCTTATCAAAACTCTACTAGTCTTTGCTTTACTTTATTCTGTACTCCAAGGCCAAATTTGTCTGTTACTCCAGGTATTTATTGACTCCCTATAACGAAAATGACAACTTTTTTGGGTGTTCGTTCTTGAAGGTCTTGTAGGTTTTCATAGAACCGTTCAACCTCAACTTCTTCAGCATTACTGGTCAGGGCATAACTTGGATTACCATGATATTCAATGATTTGCCTTGGAAACAAACAGAGATCATTCTGTCGTTTTTGAGATTGCATCCGAGTACTGCATTTTTAACTCTTTTGTTGACTATGATGGCTACTGAATTTCTTCTAAGGGATTCTTGCCCACAGTAGAAGATACAATGGTCATCTGAGTTAAATTCACCCATTCCAGTCCATTTTAGTTCGCTGATTCCTAAAATGTCAATGTTCTCTCTTGCCATCTCCTGTTTGACCGCTTCCAATTTGCCTTGATTCATCATTCCAGGTTCCTATGCAATATTGTTCTTGCAACATCAGGCTTTACTTCCATCACCAGTCACATCCATAACTGTGTGTTGTTTTTGCTTTGCTCTGTCTCCTCATTCATTCTGGAGTTATTTCTCCACTCATCTCCAGTAGCATATTGGGCACCTACTGACCTGGGGAGTTCATCTTTCAGTGTCCTATCTTTTTGCCTTTTCACACTGTTCATAGGGTTCTCAAGGTAAGAATACTGAAGTGATTTGCCATTCCCTTCTCCAGTGGACCAAGTTTTGTCAGAACTCTGCACTGCTGGAGTGGCTCTGAGAAGATGCCCCGTGTCCAAGGTAAGAAGCACTAGCAAGATGGTAGGAGGGGGGAAATCACGTTTAGAATGAAACCCCATACCCACCAGAAATACTCAGAGGGCTCAAACAAACCTTGTGCACACCAGGACCCAGAGACCCCACAGAGACTGAGACAGAACTGTGTCTGAGTGTCTCCTGTGGAGTGCAGGTCAGCAGTGGGCTGCTGCGGGGGCAGGCGCTCTGGGTGCAGCAGACCTGGCTATGGCTTAAACCCTCTTGGAGGAGGTCGCCATTAACCCCACCATAGAGCTGCCAGAACTTACACAGGATTGGGCAACAAACTCTTGGCGGGCACAAACAAAACCTTGTGCACAGCTGGACCCAGGAGAAAGGAGGAGTGACCCTACAGTAGGCTGACACAGACTTGCCCATGACTGTCCGGGAATCTCTGGCAGAGGCGGCGTGGGTCGGTGGTGGACTGCTTCAGGGCTGGGGGCATTAAGTGTAGCAGTGCATGCATGGGACCTTTTGAAAGAGGTCACCATTATCTTCATTACCTCCACCATAGTTTGGCCTCAGGTAAATAACAGGGAGGACTTCCCTGGTGGCTCAGACGGTAAAGTGTCTGCCTACAATGTGGGAGACCTGGGTTCAATCCAGGTTTCCCTTGATCAGGGAACAAGATCCTACATGCCACAAATAAGAGTTCACAGGCCACAACTAAGACCTGGCACAGCCAAATAAATGAATAACATTTTAAAAAAAGGCGGGGGGGATACAATGCTAATTTGTTAAAAATGTGTAGAGCGATTACAAATTAGCAATTACTAATTGTAATTACTAACACTAAAATAGAGGGATTACCAAGCATCTTCTACATGTTTAACTTTAGATGAAGCCCAGATTGTAAAATAGATGGGGCAGACTTGTTCAGGTCAAAGTCCAGAAATTGAACACCCACTATGATCTTCTTTTGCCCATTTGCTTGACTTCCCAGAGTCCCTTTCAGGTTGGTCCTTAGGTCTCTATGAGGCATAGTTTTGAAACTTTTGTTCTAAAAGAGACATTAACTCCAAATGTGAAAAATGCATAGAGAAATTAAAATATAAAGTAATGAATTTTCTATAATTCTCATTAATAAGATAAAAAGTCATGTTAGACAATGTTATATTTTTCCTTTATTTTTATAGATTAATTTAGACACAGAAAAGTAATATCAGTAGAGTGTGGTGGGACACACAATCATAAACTTTCAATATTGAGAACTTTAAATAGATCATGTCCAATAAATTTTTTGATACTTTATCTCAAAGAATTAGAGATTCAAATATTTATATTTGTAATTTTGATCAAAGTATTGTTTATAATAGACAATTTTGAACAATTAAAATGCTCATGGAACCCATAATTGATAACTCTTGAGAGCTTACTATAATTCAGATATTACTCTCATTGCTATCACATGGTATATCCATGTGATAGGGATTAATCCATGATCAGGGATATAAAAAGCATGTGTTCAAAAGAAAACAAAAATAGATAAAGGCCCACATAAATTTTAAAACAAATATAAAAATTTATATAAAGTGACTATGATCTTGATAAAACAAAAAATAAATAATTGTGTTTATACTGGCACGATTAATTTGCACTGTTCTTCTTGCTTTGCCTTTCACAATAGTGTCCAAATTTTAAATATGTGTATGTATTTTTTGTTGTTTAGTTGCTCAGTTGTGTCTGATTCTTTCAAGATTGCATGGACTGTAGTCAGTCAAGATCCTCTGTCCATGGAATCTTCCAAGCAAGAATACTGGAATGGGTTGCCATTTCCTGCTGCTGCTGCTGCTGCTAAGTTGCTTCAGTCGTGTCCGACTCTATGCAACCCAACAGACAGCAGCCCACCAGGCTCCCATGTCCCTGGGATTCTCCAGGCAAGAACACTGGAGTGGGTTGCCATTTCCTTCTCCAATGCATGAAAGTGAAAAGTGAAAGTGAAGTCGCTCAGGCATGTCCGACTCTTAGCGACCCCATGGACTGCAGCCTTCCAGGCTCCTCCATCCATGGGATTTTCCAGGCAAGAGTACTGGAGTGGGGTGCCATTGCCTTCTCCATGCCATTTCCTACTCCAGGGGATTTTCCCAAGCCGGGGGTAAAACCTGCATCTCCCGCAAGCCTCCTGCACTCCCGGCAGATTCTTTACTGCTGAGCCACCAGGCATTTCCTTACAATCATAGAAGATTATTACTTAAAAATGTAAAACTTAATACTCAAAAGTATCCACTTAGTGAAACTCTGAAGTAGAACTCTGCTTCTTGCTATGGATTTAGTTAGTTGTCAAAGCATTATCCAGCCTGAATGCGCTGACTTCTTTAGGGGGTATTGTAAGCAGCGCCGTCTCACTTCATTCATGTCTTGTCTCATGAGTAGAATGTCATTTATCAGACCCCCTTAGAATCCCATTTCTAAGTTCTCTGTATGAGCCCTCCTTTGGTTTCTCACACTTGGAATTTGTCAAGATTTCTCATAAAATGTATGTTTTCTAGAATCATCCATAACATTTGAGTCACCAGCCTTTTCTTTTTTTTTTCCTGCATCACAGTGAAGAAGCATAAAATACAAATTGTCTGCTAGTAGAAAATTACTGCTGCGGGTTGGTAAGTGAAAATGGAGGACTGACCAGCAGGTCAGTTGTGATGTAATTAACTAGTTGTGTAACTTAGATTGAAGGCAAAAGGAGAAGGGGGCAGCAGAAGGAGCAATAGTTGAAATGGCCATCAACTCAAATGACATGAATTTGAGGAACCCCTGAGAGACAGTGGAGGAAAGAAGAGCCTGGAGTGCTGCAGTCCATGGATTCACAGAGTCGGACACGACTAACTGATTGAATGACAACACCTTAAGAGTTCAGAATGATGACCATTCAGTTATGCAACTGAGGGCTGAAGGTGAGGGTGCAGTTGGTGGAGAGAGAAATTTTTCCCCCCTCCGAAAAATCCAAAAAGATCATTGTGTCTTATTCTTTTTCACTTACAAGTGTAACTCATGGGAAATTATCTCAATGGAAAGAAAAAGTTTTCATATTTATCAATAAACTTTGTTTGAAATAGCTTTCACAAGCTATCAAGAGCTAATACATCAGTGTTCTTCACTGCTAAGAGCTATGTACTTTTCATTCATGAACTACTATAAAGAAAAATGCCCAATTAAGACACATTTCTTCAAAGTTTTCTACTCTTTCAAAAAATGTATATAGCTAAAAGAAAAACATAATTTAATATTTCATAAAATTATGTAAGTTTACTTCACTGAATGCATTTAAAAGAAATGAGCACTTACATTAAGTAATTTATTCTCATGGCACATATATTCAGTTCTGAGCCACAGTTAAATTTATAGGAAACACTGATGCAAATTGATATATGTTGAATATACACAAGAATCAGTGTTATTTAAGATTTTTCAAATTTTAATATCTAAAAGCATGCAAAATGTATAGAAGCTTAGTTTTTCATGTGCTTTCTCCCATTTTTCATTCCTACAGCTCTCATTTCTGACTCTCTTACTCTTTCAAGTTTCCCCTAAAACTTGAAACATTCTTAGATTTGATCAGTTTGTTGACATTGCTCTCTAATATTTTTCAATTGTATTTTAAAATCAGTAAAGAAAGGCAATGCCAAAGAGTGCTCAAACTACTGCACAATTGCACTCATCTCACATGCTAGTAAAGTCATGCTCAAAATTCTCCAAACCAGGCTTCAGCAATACGTGAACCATGAACTTCCAGATATTCAAGCTGGTTTTAGAAGAGGCAGAGGAACCAGAGATCAAATTGCCAACATCCGCTGGATCATGGAAAAAGCAAGAGAGTTCCAGAAAAACATCTACTTCTGCTTTATTAACTATGTTAAAGCCTTTGACTGTGTGGATCACAATAAACCGTGGAAGATTCTGAGAGAAATGGGAATACCAGACCACCTGACCTACCTCTTGAGAAATCTGTATGCAGGTCAGGAAGCAGCAGTTAGAACTGGACATGGAATAACAGACTGGTTCCAAATAGGAAAAGGAGTACGTCAAGGCTGTATATTGTCACCCTGCTTATTTAACTTCTATGCACAGTACATCATGAGAAACGCTGGGCTGGAAGAAACACAAGCTGGAATCAAGATTGCCGGGAGAAATATCAATAACCTCAGATATGCAGATGACATCACCCTTATGGCAGAAAGTGAAGAGGAAAGTGAAAAAGTTGGCTTAAAGCTCAACATTCAGAAAACCAAGATCATGACATCCGGTCCCATCACTCCATGGGAAATAGATGGGGAAACAGTGGAAACAGTGTCAGACTTTATTTTTGGGGGGCTCCAAAATCACTGCAGATGGTGATTGCAGCCATGAAATTAAAAGATGCTTACTCCTTGGAAGAAAAGTTGTGATCAACCTAGATAGTCTATTTAAAAGCAGAGACATTACTTTGCCGACTAAGGTCCGTCTAGTCAAGGCTATGGTTTTTCCTGTGGTCATGTATGATGTGAGAGTTGGACTGTGAAGAAGGCTGAGCGCCGAAGAATTGATGCTTTTGAACTGTGGTGTTGGAGAAGACTCTTGAGAGTCCCTTGGACTGCAGGGAGAACCAACCAGTCCATTGTGAAGGAGATCAACCC
>SJYT01005165.1:413642-439054 GCA_006410635.1 Cephalophus harveyi
GATGTGAGAGTTGGACTGTGAAGAAGGCTGAGCGCCGAAGAATTGATGCTTTTGAACTGTGGTGTTGGAGAAGACTCTTGAGAGTCCCTTGGACTGCAGGGAGATCCAACCAGTCCATTCTGAATGAGATCAGCCCTGTGATTTCTTTGGAAGGAATGATGCTAAAGCTGAAACTTCAGTACTTTGGCCACCTGATGCAGAGTTGACTCATTGGAAAAGACTCTGATGCTGGGAGGGATTGGGGGCAGGAGGAGAAAGGGACGACAGAGGATGAGATGGTTGGATGGCACCAGTGACTCGATGGACGTGAGTCTGAGTGAACTCCTGGAGTTGGTGATGGACAGGGAGGCCTAGCGTGCTGTGATTCATGGAGTTGCAAAGAGTCCAACATGATTGAGCGAATGAACTGAACTGAACTGAACTGATAAAGATCTCAAAGATATTCTGGGGATAAATCCTCCTAATCAATTACATCAATTCCCCATTTTAATCCTATAGTGGTGCAGTATGAATACGACACTAAGGATATTTACTTTTGAAGAAATTTACTTTTCAAAATCAGTGCAGATGATGTGTATGCATATATAAGGGAATAACTTAAGAAATTTTACGCTGAATTTGAAGGTATCAAGCGAGACTACTTGAGGAAAAAGGAAAAAGAAATTAAGAAAAATTTAACAGTAATATAGTAAGCTATTATTCCAAGTGTAAGCTCATGCATTTCTAAACCAGTATGTTTAAAAAGGAATGTAAAGGAGTGGGCAACTATGAGAACTTTGTTATTACTTTTCCCTTTAACATGTCCATGGTGATCTCATTTTTGCCTCCTCTTCACCACAATTCTATCCCTCTTCCTTCCATCCCTCCTTCCCTTCCCTTCTTTAATTTTCTCTATGCAGAGAAGAGGGCGCAGAGGATGAGGTGGTTAGATAGCATCAGTGACTCAGTGGACGTGAATTTGAGCAAACTCAGGGAGACAGTGAAGGACAGGGGAGCCTGGCATGCCTCCTGTCAGGAAGATGGACAAATTCCCATCTTGTTCATATAGTTTTAAAAGAGCTCTGTTATAACTTACTCTCAAATGAAATACTTAGGTATAAATCTAACAAAATATGAACAAGATCTACATGAGAAGAACTATAGAACTGTGGTTAAAGAAGTCAAAGAGAAGCTCTTCTGAAAATGTCTATACTGTTAATTTGGTCTCAATTTAGCTGTCAGATGAATTAAAGGATTTACAGGTTTGTTTGTTTTTCCTCCAAATCTGAGGGTATATTTCTGCCCTGAATAAAAATTTTATCTGAGAATCTTTCTTTCTCAGTTGTTTCCCTTTTGTCTTCTTCAAGTAAGTACCCTAAACCAATCTGAAATCTATTCCTACATAGGAAAACTTTAAAAAATAAATGAGAGTTTCATTCCAAACATTCCATAATATTTTTTCTTTGATTTTGTTCTAAATAAGGTTAAATATCAGTCTGAATACACAGATCCTATTTAATTTCAAAACTGTTGAATTCATGTTACCTAAATTTTATTGTTTACTCATTTTATTTCTTCTAAGAATATTTTCTCTTCTGTCTCTTTTTTTCCTGTGTTTAATGCCATCTCTCACTTTATCTCTTTGTCCTCTTCCTTTGCAATCTTGAAGGACTTTTCAAGTTTGACCTATAGGTGATTTGATTTTTTTCAATGTAAATGTTACTTTAAAAGTTTACTGTAAATGCTATTTTAAATGTTTTTAATGTTTATTTTTAATTGCAGGATAACTGATTTACAATGTTGTGGTTTCTTCCATACAACAACATGAATCAGCTATAAGATACTTATATCCCCTCTGTTTTGGGCCACCCTTCCTTCCATCTCATCCCTCTAGGCAGTTACAGAACATCGGGCTGAGCTCCCTGTGTTATATAGCCACTTCCTACTAGCTATCTATTTTACACAAATGGCAACCCACTCCAGTATCCTTGCCTGGAAAATCTCATGGACAGAGGAACCTGGTGGATTGCAGTCCATGGGGTCGCAAAGAGTCGGGCACGACTGAGCGACTAACACACACAATGTATTGATTTGGGGAGGATTTAATTTTGCCACTGTTCTTGGTGATATTCTTGCAACCTTTTCTAACCAGATCAAATTCCTTTTCTGACTCATTCTAAAGCATCTTGTTGACTTTTCAACTAATCTTAAAGAATTTCTTAATGTTTTCTGCCCTAATGTTGCTTGCCCTTATTATGCAGAGGTCAAACCATTCTAAATTCTTTTCAGGATACAAATAAAAATGTCTCTGACATTCCCTTCTAGATAATCAAATTCCTTTTCTGACTCATTCTAAAGCATCTTGTTGACTTTTCAACTAATCTTAAAGAATTTCTTAATGTTTTCTGCCCTAATGTTGCTTGCCCTTATTATGCAGAGGTCAAACCATTCTAAATTCTTTTCAGGATACAAATAAAAATGTCTCTGACATTCCCTTCTAGATTTTGTAGTAGATTATTTTCATAGCTATGCTCCTCCTTTTCTTTTCTTGGTTGTTTGTTTCTTCCCCCTCATTCCCTCACTCCACAGTATCTTCTCAAAAGCATTTCTTTCTTTTTTCTTTAATTCTTTGATTTTTAAAAAATTTGTCCATTTCAGTGTTGCCAATAAAAAGCATTTACCTTTGTCTGAGGGGTTTGTTCAATTACAATTTTCTGTTAATTGGGAACACTGACCCAAGCTAGTATATAAAATTTATATGTCATAGAAATGTTGTAACTGCAGATTTTTCATCTCCCTGTCTACAGTACTTTACTTTTGTACCGTTCACTTTCAAGAATATTCTTGACTACATATCAACTAGGTCATGCTTGTTTATTCTCTGAGAATTGTCCCTTCCCATGTACAAAATAGAGGTTTGGACTAAAGGAAACTGATACTCTTGTGTTTTTTTTACTTAGAATAGAAAGATGATTGCACAAATTATATTTATTACAAATACTGATTCTATGTCAAATAACTGATGATAGAATATTAGTGAAATAATTGCCTATGTGTAGTTAGGTGGTATTGATTTTATAATAAATATTCTGAATATTCTATGATGAAATGCTTAGCCAAGTATTTATCATGGTCAAGATATTCTGTGCAATAATGAATGAAAGTTCTTCCAGATAGCTGCTTTCAATTGGCTAATAGCATTTGGTAACATGAGTTCTATTGCTTTAAATCTACCTAGATATTTAAAGTCTACGTAAATTCTAGTGAATTTGGAATGTTGAGCAGAGCTATATAAGGAGCTATTAGCCAAATTTCATTTAAAATCAATAGTGTGGTCTTGACTTCTGCAGTGGAGTACATTAAACACGCCATGACCTCTTCAAATGGCTCTATCTAGAGTACTTCTGAAACTGTCTTACAAATGTTATGCAGTTTAAACCTTCAGGTGACTCTAACTCTTAATCATACTGATATACTTGACTACAGAATATATGAAAAGTATTTGAGAAACTTTTTTTCATTAGTTTTAACTCATAGGATCAGAAGTGTTTCTCAGGGAAGAGTATGCCAGTAATATAAACTGTGTGTGTGCAGGTATATGTGTGTCATAGTACATATATATTTATAGATAAAACATATATATATATGTTGTTATATATTGTATATATATTACAACATATATATTGTAAAACAAATAATTAGTTCATATATGTAGTATGCACTATATATATACTGTATTCTATAAATAATAATATTATAAATACTATAATATATTTTGTTTATATCACAATATATGTATATGTACATAAACATATTGCTTTAGACCTGTCTCTTATACACATCTTGTAGAGCGATTAAGTTTGTTTAAGTAATGACATTGAATTTATGGTGGTACTTTTATGAAATAATGTTTTCATAGAGCTAATACATATCTGTTTTCAATAATATGAGAAATAAAAGTATTAATAATTAAAATACACTTTGAAGTACATGTTTTAAAATAATTCAGGAATGTAGGTGATGCTAGAGATGTTTATACCTTAGAATACCAGATACCTAAAAAATAAAAGGCATAACTTTTAGGGAAAATAATCTATTATCTTGAAAGTATCTTCAGAAATGACCACGGCCATTACAAAAAATGCCCTGTGAATATACAGCATTCTGTATTTACAACAACCTGTTTCCCTCCCCTCTCCTTCCGTTTATTTGCATTGTTTCCAGGAAATGAAAGTCACCCTTTGGGCCATTTATTCTTTTTTAACAAAGTCAAAGCTGTTGACAGTTGTTGCCATGAGCATTTTTAATGGTGGAGAAATGAGAAGTCTAATGAAGATGATTTTTCTAAAACTCTAGTGGTGCAAGAGATGTTCTATTGATATAAAATTTAAAGCTGCCGTATAGGAACATTATATAGAAAAAGCATTCTGTATTTACAACAACCTGTTTCCCTCCCCTCTCCTTCCGTTTATTTGCATTGTTTCCAGGAAATGAAAGTCACCCTTTGGGCCATTTATTCTTTTTTAACAAAGTCAAAGCTGTTGACAGTTGTTGCCATGAGCATTTTTAATGGTGGAGAAATGAGAAGTCTAATGAAAATGATTTTTCTAAAACTCTAGTGGTGCAAGAGATGTTCTATTGATATAAAATTTAAAGCTGCCGTATAGGAACATTATATAGAAAAGAAAATATTTCTGATGAAATTTGTTGAAACAATATACTTTTTTAAACCCAATTCCTCTAAACAGAAGGAAAATGGCAACTTCTCATAGATATTTTGGCACTGTGTAGCCTTTCCCTAAAGATTCGTTTTCTTTATCAGTCATCTAGCTCTAGCCCAGTTGCTCAGTCATGTCTAACTGTTTGCCACCCCCTAAACTGTAGCCTGCCAGGCTCCTCTGTCCATGGGATTTCCCAGGCAAGAATATTGGAGTGGGTTGCCATTTCCTACACCAGGGGATCTTCCCAACCCAGGGGTCGAACCCAAGTCTCCTGCGTTAGCAGGCAAATTCTTTACCCATGAGCCACCCGGAAAGACCTTATTAGTGATATGTACATTAAAGTAATTCTTTACATCAAGCAGTATAGAAAGAATCTGGTACTTGCCTTTCTTTTTGCACAGTTAACTGGATGGCAATTTTTCTGACTAAATATTTCACCTCTAACTATATTCTAAAATTTTATTAAAATATCATTGTTTATGATAAGAGCAATGTAGTAAGTATTTTGATGGAGAAAATAAGTTACAAACCCTTCCTTCTAGTACTTTCATTCTAACTGGGGACATAATAAGTGCCCTTTTAAAAACCTTGATTGGACAGAACATATTATGTTAGTCACAATGATGTACTTAACTCAGTGCTTTGTGCATAATAAATAATTGTTGTTTAGTTGCTAAGTCATGCCCAACTCTAAAATCCCATGGACTGTAGCCCAGCAGGCTCCTCTGTCCATGGGGTTTTCCAGGCTAGAATACTGGAGTGGGATGCTATTTCCTTCTCTAGGGGATCTTCTCAACCCAGGCACAGGGCTTGTGTCTTCTACACTGGCAGGTAGATTCTTTATCACTGAGTCACCAATAAATATTTAGCAAATAGTTATTCAATTATTGAATAAAAAATTGTGGACCTATGTTTCACAAGTGTCTCTATTATAGTTCTAGAATTAAATATTTTCTCATATTCATTTAATCACCATAAAACTGAAGTTCAGAGAAATTAGATATTGTATCCAGGGTTGCACAATAAGCAATGAGAATAACCTAAATTCCAACTTACACAAAATGCCACAAAAGTGCTATTTTCACTGTGCTATAAATGGCAGAAAAAATAATCATAGTGCATGGTAGAATGCTAAAAGTGATACAAGGCACATATATGTAAAATACTGCGGGGGAAGAGAAGAGGGACATAAATGAAGTTAAAGAAATCGTGGATGACTTTACAGAAGAGATGAATCTGAGTTAAATTCTTCAAATATGGATAAGTAATAGACATATATAAATGGGTTGAAAGGATCTGATAAAGTAAATTCGAGGTGACATATAGATAGATGGAGAGCTTCACAGGTGACTCAGTGGTAAAGAATCCACCTGCCAATACAGGAGATGCAGGAAACACAGGTTCTAATCTTGGGTCAGGAAGATCCTCTTGAGGAGGAAATGGCAACCCACTTCAATGTTCTTGCCTGGCAAATCCCATGGACAGAGGAGCCTGGCAGGCTACAGTCCATAGGGGCTGCAAGAGGCAGATACGACTGAGCATCAGTGAATGGAAGCATTGAGACACAATAGGTATAATTTATGCGGGAGCCCTTGTAACTTGTCCTTTGAATTTCAAATGAGATTGAGCCAAATTCTACCCCAAAGTGATTGATTCTGCCATTACCCATCCTTTCTGTGGCCTTATTTTCTATTGGCCCTTATCCAGTGGTAGCTTATTGACTATATTGGCTTGACTATCTTAATAGAAAAAGCCCTTTCCAACAAACAAAAAGCAAAAATGCTTGATAGGGCTTTCACAAGCCTGATACTCACCTTGAATTCTGACTAGCATATTCATCCCTACTTTGGAGAAAGGGACTGTGGCTCAGAAAGTCAAGTTGCAATCCTAATAACGAAATCAGGACTAGAGTTAGGTACATTAGAAACATATAGACTGTGGGGTGGCAACTCTCCAAATAAAAGTTGGGGTCTGGCTACAAGAAATGAGTGAATTATTTTGGAGAAAGACCAAATTAGAGATCTACTGAATCAATGTTGGACATATACAGATATATTATCTGTCTCATATATAAGATGGAGAAGGAAATGGCAACCCACTCCAGTGTTCTTGCCTGGAGAATCCCAGGGACGGGGGAGCCTGGTGGACTGCCGTCTATGGGGTCACACAGAGTCGGACACAACTGAAGTGACTTAGCAGTAGCAGCATATATAAGAACAGATTAGCACATCCGATGGTAATTACAGGTTAAAGCCTAAAATTCTAACAACATGAAATTAGCATTTACAAAGTAGAAGCAGAAAATGACTGAACATGTTTTTATTTATAAGGTAATACTATAAATAATTGTCTAGATATATTAATTTGGCAGGAGTTTGAACAATGTATGCAAAGGAAGAGAGATTAGAAATAGGAAAAAAGTCATCTTTGTGGAAAAGAAATTACAGATAACTTTCAGAGAAATATGTTTGCTGCTGCTGATGCTGCTAAGTCGCTTCAGTCGTGTCCGACTCTGTGCGACCCCATAGACGGCAGCCCACCAGGCTCTCCCGTCCCTGGGATTCTCCAAGCAAGAACACTGGAGTGGGTTGCCATTTCCTTCTCCAATACATGAAAGTGAAAAGTGAAAGTGAAGTTGCTCGGTCCTGTCTGACCCTCAGCGACCCCATGGACTGCAGCCTTCCCGGCTCCTCCGTCCATGGGATTTTCCAGGCAAGAGTACAGGCAAATAAGAGGTGTCATTAAAAAAAAAAATTATTAACAATTAGTAAGGAAGGCCCCAGATGGCACTGGTGGTAAAGAATCCACCTGCCACTGCAGAAAAAGTAGGAGACACGGGTTCAATCCCTGTGTCGGGAAGATCACCTGGAGAAGGATATGGCACCCCATCCCAGTATTCTTTTTTTTTAATATAAATTTATTTATTTTAATTGGAGGTTAATTACTTTACAATATTGTATTGGTTTTGCCATACATCAACATGAATCCGCCACAGGTATACACATGTTCCCTGTCCTGAACCCCCGCTCCCTCCCCGTACCATCCCTCTGGGTCTTCTCAGTGCACCAGCCTCAAGCATCCAATATCATGCATTGAACCTGGACTGGCAACTCACATATATGATATTATACATGTTTCAATGCCATTCTCCCAAATCATCCCACCTTCTCCCTCTCCCACAGAGTCCAAAAGTCCGTTCTATACATCTGTGTCTCTTTTGCTGTCTCGCAGACAGGGTCATCATTACCATCTTTCTAAATTCCATATATATGCATTAGTATACTGTATTGGTGTTTTCCTTTCTGGCTTACTTCACTTTGTATAATAGGTTCCAGTTTCATCCACCTCATTAGAACTGATTCAAATGAATTCTTTTTAATGGCTGAGTAATGCTCCATTGTGTATATGTACCACTGCTTTCTTATCCATTCATCTGCTGATGGACATCTAGGTTGTTTCCATGTCCTGGCTATTATAAACAGTGCTGCGATGAACATTGGGGTACATGTGTCTCTTTCAATTTGGTTTCCTCGGTGTGTATGCCCAGCAGTGGGATTGCTGGGTCATAAGGCAGTTCTATTTGCAGTTTTTTAAGGAATCTCCACACTGTTCTCCATAGTGGCTGTACTAGTTTGCATTCCCACCAACAGTGTAAGAGGGTTCCCTTTTCTCCACACCCTCTCCAGCATTTATTGCTTGTAGACTTTTGGATCAACCATCTTTCTAAATTCCATATATATGTGTCAGTATACTGTATTGGTGTTTTTCTTTCTGGCTTACTTCACTCTGTATAATAGGTTCCAGTTTCATCCATCTCATTAGAACTGATTCAAATGAATTCTTTTTAATGGCTGAGTAATACTCCATTGTGTATATGTACCACAGCTTTCTTATCCATTCATCTGCTGATGGACATCTAGGTTGTTTCCATGTCCTGGCTATTATAAACAGAGCTGCAATGAACATTGGGGTACATGTGTCTAAGAGACTCAAGCGAGAACAAAGAAGCAGGCAAAATGATTATTAAAAATATTCAGAAATTTGCATATAATGTTTTAAATGAGTGACCAGACCTCATTCATAACTATAGTATTTAAAACATACTCAGTTTTTGGAAATCACACTGAGGAAACTCTTTACACCCACTAAAATAGCTATAATAATAAAAAATAAGTGGAAAATAACAGGTGTTAAAGAAGATGTGGGACTTCTTTAGTGGCTCAGTGGTAAAAAATCTGCCTGCCAATGCAGGAGACTTGCAGGAGATGTGGATTCGATCCTTGGGTCAGGAAGATCCCCTGAAAGAAGAAATAGCAACCCACTCCAGCATTCTTACCTGGGAATCCCATGGACAGAGGAAGCTGACCAGCTACAGTCCATGGGATTGCAGAAGAGTCAGACATGACTTAGCAACTAAACAACAGCAACAACAGAAAAGATGTGAAGTCGAAAGCCTCATACTTTGCTGGTGGGAATATAAAAAGGTGCAGTTGCTATGAAGAATAGTGGAAGCTCTTAAAAAATTTAAACATGGAATTACCATATGATCCGGTAATTATACTCATGAGTACAAGTCCTAGAATTTAAAAATGTATGTATATTTTAAAAACATGCACACAAATGTCTATAATAGCATCATTCATAATAGCTAAAAAAGTGAAAACAACTCAGGTACTTATCAACTGATATATATTGGAATATTACTTAGCCGTGAGAAAGAATGAAATACTGATACATGCTAGAATATGGATGAACCTTGCAAAATTATGTGCTTAGTGAGAGAAGCCAGGCACAAAAGTCACATATTATATGACTCCATTCATACATCTATAGAGATGGGATGAATATTAGTGGTTTCTTAGGACTGGGTGAATGAGGAGATAGGAAGGCAGAGCTAAAGGAGTTTTTCTTTTTTGTTTTTGAGTTATTGAAATGTTCCAAAATTTACTGTGGTGATTGCACAACTCTGTGACTATACTAAGAATCACTGAATTGTATACTTTTAAAATGGTGAATTTTTGGTATGTGAATTATATCTCAGATTTTAAAGAAAAGAAAAATTTCTCAATTTTCCACTGAAATAGCTGAAGAAATTGATAACATGAAAATTTATAAAATTCCCAATAGAACTGGGGATTCCCTGATGGCTCAGTGGGTAAAGAACCTGTCTGCAACGCAGGAGGCACAGGAGACATGGGTTCGATCCCTGCGTTGGGAAGATCCCCTGGAGAAGGGCATGGCAACACACTCCAAATTTCCTGCGTGAAAAATCCTGTGGACAGAGGAGCCTGGCAGGCTACAGTCCATGGACTTTCAAAGAGTCAGACACGGCTGAGCCACTAAACACGTGCACTCACACAAGTAGAACTAATATCCACCTATTTATTTTCCAAATCTGAAAGGAATCTTTACTAACTTCAAGATGGAAGAAGTTTGAATAAAAAATGCAGTTGGTGGTCCAACAATGCTTTTTTTTTTTTTTAACGTTTTATAATAGCTTTTAAACCAGAAACAGAAAGTAGAAATTTGTCCCTTTCTATCTGTACAAAATGAAGTGGTAGTTCTCAAACATTTGAACTCCAAACTTCGTTACAATCTTGAAAATTGTTGAGAACTGCAAAAAGTTTCATTTATGTGGGTAATAGCTATTGATATTATCACATTAGAAATACAAATTGAGGAAAACTTGAATTATTATATACGAAGGCTTTTTAATGGCACCCCATTCCAGTATTCTTGCCTGGAAAATCCCATGGATGGAGGAGCCTGGTAGGCTGCAGTCCATGGAGTCGCAAAGAGTCAGACACGACTGAGCGACTTCACTTTCACTGTTCACTTTCATGCATTGGAGAAGGAAATGGCAACCCACTGCAGTGTTCTTGCCTGGAGAATCCCAGGGACGGCAGAGCCTGGTGGGCTGCCGTCTATGGGGTCACACAGAGTTGGACACGACTGAAGCAACTTAGCAGCAGCAGCAAGGCTTTTTAAGATAACAATAATAAACAAATTTTTTGTTAGAAATAAAATTATTTATGAGAGCCATATTGTTTTACATTTTGACAAATTTCTTTAATAAAAATTTCATAGAAGATAGCTGAGTCTAATATTTATTTCAGCATGCATTCTGTTGTGGTATGTTCTTTTGGTCAAAGTTTACAAAGACATTGACTGTCCAGCAGATATGTTGCAAGAAGGGGTATTTAAATTGTTTTAACACAATCACAAGTAGTTGTAATTATTCTTTGACATTACACCACAGTCTGACAAGTGATAGTTTCATAAAGCTTTATTGCAATGTAGAACCAAAGAGCATATTAACACTTTTTTTTGTACTCACTTACACAGTCCTTTGATGGGCTTTGCACTTTGAATTAATCTTTTACCAGTGCATAATTTTGCCATATCATGCAAAATTTGGTCATTTGCTCATTTGAAAAATACTGATTCATTGTGTCATGCAGCTCCTTCGAATGTTGACACATTTCATTGCACAATATTAAAATAATACTCTTTGTTAATATCACCACTAATTTCAGCAGAAAAGTCTTTAAGTTTTGGAAAGTTCTCAAACTCTTGGTAGCAGATATAAGTTTTCCAAAATCCTAATTTTCTCTTTAGAGTTTGAACTTTTTTATTAGCAACAAATACTTTCAGGTATTTTCTTTAAAGTGACATTCATTTCACTCATTTCCCTTCAAAATGTCTGCGTCTCCCCTGCAAAAAAAACAAAAAAAGGGAAAGAAATCATAGTTTGTCTTCCACCGGTTTTTCAAGTATGCCACTTAAACAATCAAACCAATGCTTTTTCTTGAAAAAAAAAAAAAATCATGATATTTTGGTATGCAGACAAAGCTCTTTGTGTGTACTTCCCAGTTCATCACACAGATTATTATTTTTAAAATGTACTCAAGGACTTCAGTTTAACATAATTGATAATTTGATCATTTTTGTCGCTCCATCAAGGACATTTTAAAGTGAAACTGTCTTCTACTTTTTAAAAAATTTTAATCTGAGTTCATGGATACTCAGTTCATTTGGTGCTATTATTATGATTTATACCAAGACACTAGTAATTTTACCCACCATTGCTTTCACATCATGAGTGTTAATGTCAACGCAGTGAAAAGGCAACTAATGTTGAGATATTACCACAAAATACTTTACATTATAATATTATAGCATTACTATGAAAATAATTTTGACCCTGCAGTCTCCCTTAAAGGGTCTCAGGGATTTGCCAATCATGCTTTGAGAACTATGGAGTAAGATCACTAGTAAGGCCCCCTTTTCTCATGGAGTATCATATACTGAAGCAGTTTGAACCCAGATCTAATTGTGAAACTTCCACCACTTGTCTTGACCTTTTATGTACAGTCTGACTTTATTATTACCAAAAGCAATGACATAGAAACTAGAGAGTAGAGGCAATTGCCCATTTCATCTCAAGATAGAAATTTTGTTCATGTTAGCACAAGGGGTAGGAGCAGAGATATAAGTGGAGCATGAGAATTGCTACTAAAGGTTGTACTTTCTCATGTACAACCTCAGTCTCAGAAAGTCAGGCAGAAGGGGTAAAAAAAGTTCAACTTCAGTTTCCAACAAAGTCATACTGGATAAAACTTTAGTAGATACATAATCTTTAATGTCCTTTGGACAACAAGGAGATCCAACCAGTCCATCCTAAAGGAAATCAGTCCTGAATATTCATTGGAAGGACTGATGGTGAAGCTGAAACTCCAATACTTTGGCCACCTGATGGGAAGAACTGACTCATTGGAAAAGACCCTGATGCCGGGAAAGATTGTAGACGGGAGGAGAAGGGGACGACAGAGGATGAGATGGTTGGATGGCATCACTGACTCAATGGACATGAGTTTGAGTAAACTCCAGGAGATGATGATGGACAAGGAGGCCTAGCGTGCTGCAGTCCATGGAGTCGCGAAGAGTCAGACATGACTGAGTGGCTGAACTGAATCTTTAATGTGGGAATAGTCATTGGAAGGAAGCAATCATAGCTAGGACAAAAGAAAAGTTATAAGACTGCAAATAAGACCAAGAGTTACATGTAAAGACAACTCCTGGTCAGTATAGACCTAAGAAAGAGATTTGGTGATTCATTTAAGGGGGCTTCTGAAAATAGGGCCAAAGTCACTGTTTAGCTCTGTAAATAGTAGCCTAGATAGCTTTCTTTTGTGGGTAGATTAAAAGAAAGGACAGTATTAGACCTATATAAAGATGCTACAGAACAAGGAAAATGAAAGCATCTCATGAACAATATAACAGCATGCTTCTAAATATGATTTATGATAATTAAAAGTATATAAAATCCTTTGGTTTCCTTCCAGAGGTTCAGAAAATCATAAGAGAAAAAGGAGCATGACTTCCCTGGCAGTCCAGTGATTAAGACTGCAGTTTCACTTCTGGGGACACAGGTTCCATCCCTGGTCAGGAAACCATGGTGCCACATGCAGCGCAGTGTATCCAAAAAAAAAAAAAGAGAGAGACAGGAGCAAAGATAAAAGCTGAATAAGATGCAGAGTGGAGCTTTGGCAGTGAGAAAGCATTCCAATGACAAAATAAAAATTTAACATTGGAGAATTGAAACTGAGGCTTTCCACTGGCAGATTAAATCTGTGTACAGAGAAAGAAAGTGAAGTTGCTCAGTCATGTCCGACTCTTTGCGACCCCTTGGACTGTAGTCTACCAGGCTCTTCTCCCCATGGAATTTTCCAGGCAAGAGTACTAGAGTGGGTTGCCATTTCCATCTCTAGGGGATCTTCCCAACCCAGGGATCAAACCCGGGTCTCCCGCATTGAGGGCAGATGCTTTATCATCTAAGCCACCTTGCCAAACTCTTGCAGAACATTGACTCAGAGGAGCTTAAAATGATGAGGTATAGAGTGGATATAGAGGAAAGAGAATGGAGAGCAATCTAAGACTTCCTGAAGACTAGCTGAAAAAATTTAAAGTAAAGCAGTGATCAAAGCCACAATTAAGAAAAACAATGGAAACTGAGTGGGAGGGGGAAAAAAGTGAGAAATGAAGATTGAGAGGATTCTCTGTTTTAAGAAAACCAATGGAATAGACCCACCCCAGGGATATGTTAGACATTTTAAAAAATGACTTTTAAAATTATTTATTTATTTTGGCTGTACTGGGTCTTCTTTGCGGCATGGGCTTTTTTCTCTAGTGTGTTGAGTGGGGTCTGCTCTTTGTTGCGGTGCAAGGGTTTCTCATTGCAGTGGCTTCTCTCATTGTGGAGCTTGGGGTCTAATGCACATGGGTTTTAGTAGTTGTGGCTCCTGGGCTCTTCCACAGGCTCAACAGTTGTGGCTCAAGGGTTTAGTTGCTCTGCAGCCTGTGAGATCTTCTTGGACCAGGGATGGAAACTGTGTTTCCTGCCTTGGCAGGCAGATTCTTTACCACAGAGCCACCAGGGAAGCCCTATATATATATATATATATATATATTTTTTTTTTTTTAATAGCAAAGAGAAACAGAATAATTATAAGCATTAAGTAGGGAAAAAAAATGTTATTTACAGAGAAACAAAAATCAGGTTAGTCTAAAAACAACTCCCACTCAGAAACAAGTTCTAGTAGACAGTTGAATAACGTCTGTAGAGTTTTGAGCTCAAAGTAGCACTATAAGAAAAGTACTTAGTCAAGATAACTTTAATATGTGAAAAGAATAGAAGGCCATTATCAGATAAACAAGTACTGAGACAATATACTACTTACATAATCTTTTAAAAATTGCTAAAAGACAAATGAGAGATAAATCAAAATTAAGAACCAAAGAAAAGAGACATCACAAGTAAATGGACTGCTGTTGAACTTTGAAGTCAATTAAGTACAAAGTGGACTAAATAATTGCAGTATATTTAGTTAACAGAATACAAATATAATATAATATTGATATAAAAGTTTTCAGAATATTAAGTATACCAAATAATAAATTTGATATAAAATTCCAAGTCAAAAACTTGGTAATCAAAATAAGATAAAATATACTGATTATGGAAATGAAAAAACAAATAAAAACTCAAAGTAGAATTCAAGATAAAAAAGGCTAAATGAAAAATAGTTCATTTATAATGATGGAAAATGCAGTTGACAATTAATTGAGACATTACACATCAAATATCAAATTAAATATACATAAAGCAGAAACTCTTAGAAATTTAATGCAAAATTGATTACAAAACATAATTCTGAGAAATATCAATATGAGTCAGTCAACTTTAGCTAGACCAAGGATTCACAAAGTAAATAATGACACAAATTTCTATTTTAATTTCAAGGATCTCATGCAAACAGAGAAAATACTTTGTTTTTATGTATCGATGGGACATTTTAAAAAGCTGATCAAAAACTAGACCACACACATAGAATTCTCCCAAAAAAACACAAAAATCAAGTTCTCTACCATAGAAAATTAAAATTAAAAATCAATGATAAAGATCTAATTTTTTTCAACCTTTACTGTATTTAAAACTCCTCCAAAATAATTGTTGGGTCAAAAAACAAAACAAAAGCACAAGATGAGCTACTTATGAATTAAGAGAAAATACTTTGTTTTTATGTATCGATGGGACATTTTAAAAAGCTGATCAAAAACTAGACCACACACATAGAATTCTCCCAAAAAAACACAAAAATCAAGTTCTCTACCATAGAAAATTAAAATTAAAAATCAATGATAAAGATCTAATTTTTTTCAACCTTTACTGTATTTAAAACTCCTCCAAAATAATTGTTGGGTCAAAAAACAAAACAAAAGCACAAGATGAGCTACTTATGAATTAATGAAAATATAAAGGATAAATACAAGGATTCATAGGATATATCAAACTCATAACATTCAATTCTCTTATTATTCTTTAAAAGGATACATGAATTAACTAAATGTGAAAATTAAGAAACAGAAGCATATGGAGCAGAAAGATATACTAAAGATCAAATAATTTTTTTAAAAGTTGACAAATATAAGAATTTTTTAAAGAAATGAGTTAATAATAAAAAAGATATGATAAATCTAAACAACATAAAATAGGAAAAATACATCAACATTAATGGAATGACATTCTAAAATGTATATAAAGGAGATTCCTTGAAAAACTAAAACTAGAACTGTATGATCCAGTAATTCCACTCCTGGATTTATATTTAAAAAGTATCCCACAAATTTGAAAAGAAACATGCACTCCAGTGTTCACAGCAGCATTATTTCCAATTGTCAAGATATGGAAGCAACCTAAATGTCCAGCAACAGATGAATGGATAAAGAATATGTGAGATATGTATGTGTATACACACACACACAATGTTATACTACACAGCCATCCCTTGACTGATCAGTGTCAGAATCCCTTCCCTGGAATTTGCTAAGGTCTAAGAGATTTCACTTTCAATATGGGTGTGTGTCCTGAAGAGAAATATCAAACCCAGGAGCAGTTAACTGTCGTGTCTCCTGCCATATAGGGATATAGGGGCAAAGTAGCAGGAGGATCTGTGCAAAAAAAGACAAGGAAAAAAAAAAAAAGCTGGCACCCAAGAGTGTTGGAAAGATAGCTCTAACTGCTTCTCCAGTGCCAGGTCCCACTATCTGTTTGAAGCCTGCTATATGCTTGTCAGTGGGGTCCCTGAGACCCCTAATCCTGTGACACATCTTCATACACATGTGCACAATTGTTCTTAAGTTGCATTTGGTTGATTTCAGTAACCTAAAAAAAAATGAGTCTTAACAAAACCACACCCATAACAATGAAAATCACCTATTAAGCATCTTTTATTAAATGAAACCCAATAATTGCAAAGCACTGTGTTATAATAATATGTAGATTTCTGATGTAATTGCTTCTTGGATTTTTAAACGTTAAAAACTATATGGTTGAAAATTAAAAAAAAAAAAAGAATGAAATTTTGCCATTTGTAACAATATGAATGGACTTGAAAGGTATTATTCTTAGTGAAATAAGACAAAGAGAAAAACAAAAACTGTGTGTTTTCACTTATATGTAGAATTTAAAAAGTAAAACTACTGATTATAACAAAAAATAAACAGATCACAGATATAGAAAACAAATTAGTGGTTACCTGTGTGGAGAGGGAAGTGGGGAGGGTAAGCTGAGGGGAGGGACTAAGAATTACAATAATTGAATAAGGATATAGTGTGCAGCACAGGGAATATAGCCAGTATTTTACAGTAGCCATAAATGGAGTATGAGCTTTAGAAACTGTGAATCATTATGTTGTACACTGAAAATTTATATAATGTTTTAAATCAACTGTATCTCAACAACAAAATAGAAATTTACTACAGAAAAAAATGATAAAAGGATATCATGTACAATTCTATTCACATATAGTTCAAAATCTTAATAAATATTAATTATCCAAATTGACTAAGTAATAAGTAGGGTTATACTATAGTACACCTGTCTGGCTTTCTTCACATTATTATTTTTATGGCTAATATTCCATTGTGTATATATACCACATCTTATTTATCCATTCATCAGTCAATGGACATTTAAGTTGCTTCCTTGTCTGGGCTATTATAAATAGTGCTGCAGTGAACATTGGGGTGTATGTGTCTTTGTGAAGGAGTGGGATTACTGGGGCATATGGTAGCTCTATTTTTAGTTTTTGAAGGAACCTCCATATAGTTATCCACAGTGGTTGTACCAGTGTATATTCCCACCAACAATGTAGGAAGGTACCCTTTTCTCCAGGGCTTCCCAGGTGGCACAGTGATAAAGAATCTGCCTGCAAAGCAGGACACCCTGGTTTGGACCCTGGGTCAGAAAAATGCCCTGGAGGAGGAAATGGCAACCCACTCCAGTATTCTTGCCTGGAAAATTCTGTGGACAGGGGAGCCTGGAGGGCAATAGTCCATGGGTTGCAAAGAGAGATATGACTAAAAAACTAAGTACATCCTTTTCTCTACATTCTCTTCAGCATTTATTATTTGTAGACTTTTTAATGATGGCCATTCTGACAACTGTGATGTGATACCTCACTGTGGTTTTGAAATGGAGCAAGACACCATGGTTCTTGCCCTTAGCCTGCCTTTTGTCTGTAGAAAACTTTAGCCAAATAATAAGTTTAATTAGAGAAGTGAGAAAGTGCAGAAACAAAGGAAAACATTCAAACGAGACCAAATAATAATAAAAATCATTAAGCAAAATCAAGGAATATTAGTTCTCTCCTCAAAGGCTATAGACAATGTTCTGAGCCATACCTTTGAACTGCCTTGTACAGACTGAAATCCCCACCAGGTGGAAGACGTTAACTACCTGCTGATCAGATTGTAGCCAAGACATGTGCATGCGTGCAAAGTCATTTCAGTTGTGTCCGAGTCTCTGCGACCCCGTGAACTATAGCCCACCATACTCCTCTGTCCATGGGATTCTCCAGGCAAGAATACTGGAGTGGGTTACCATTTCCTTCTCCAGGGGATCTTCCCAACCCAGGGATCACACCCAGGTCTCCCGCATTGGAGGCAGATGCTTTAACCTCTGAGCCACCAGGGAAGCCAGCAGGTTATTTACCTGGGAAGCCCAAATAAACACAACCTCTCATCCTGGAGATGCTCCAGGATCAAACCAGAGGTCTTATACATACAAAGCATGCACTCTACCCCTGAGCTACATCAGGCCTCAAGCAGAGGCTGGAACTAAAGACTAACTGTGTTGAAAACAGTAAAGCTGACGCTTATCAGAGCAATGCACACCTAATTTCAAGATCAGAGCTGATTTTGCTGTTTCTGTATGTAGCCCTCTCCTTCCATTTATAAACACTTTTGCCCCTTGATTGTCAGTGCAGGGAGTCAGCCTCTGAACAACAGTCAGCCCTCTCCTGCCGCACCCCCCAGTTGCTGGTCTTGGAAATAAAGCAAACGTTCCTTTCTACAAGCTTGCCTCTTTACTGGCTTTGAGCAGCAAGCAGCCAGACTCCCCACTTTCAGTAACAGCTCTTCGGCACCCAGTGTGAGTGTGTGTTCTCACGACATCTGGCTCCCTGCGGTTTTCATGGCAACAAATGGCTGCAGTAATGGGCCAAGATGGTTGCGGTGAGCCAGCTGCTTGTGGCTAGGTGGCCCCAAGTGGAAGATCCTGGGAGACATTCCTAGCTGCAGCCAAAACCATTTATTTGGGGAACCCTTCCTGATTTCCCCCGCTTCACACTGTCTGCCAGTGTTCGCTTTTCCTTGGTGTAAGGAAAACATGCACCTGGACAGCTGATGAATTCCAAGACGGAGTCCACCTGTGTGCACCTGGGCAACCTTCTCTTTTGAGCATGAAGTGCTATTTGGGCATTTTTGCCAGTTGGTTCTGACGCATGTCTGATGTTGAGGACTGTTAGTGTTGGGGAAGTGTTTTTTTGGGGCTCCATATGGTCAGCCACTAGAACAACTTGTGACAGTTTGGTGTTCTTCAATTTGTGTGATTGGTATCTTTGTTGTCTTTTGTAAGATGGGAAATTTAGGTACAATTCATTAGAAAATTTCTTTTTATTTTACATGGGAGTATAAGATTAACAGTGCTGTATTAGTTTCAAGTGTGCAGCAGTGATTCTAATATACACCTATCTATTCCTTTTCAAGTTCTTTTCCCATTTAGGTTATGACAGAGTAGAGAACAGAGTTTCCTCTGTACAGTAGGTCATTGTTGGATATCTGCTTTAAATATAGCAGTTTGTATACGTCAATCCCAACCTCCCAGACTACCCCCTGCCACACCTGTCCCTTCTGTAACCATAAGTTAGTTCTTAAGTCTGTGAATCTGTTTCTGCTTTGTAAATAAGTTCACTTGTATCATTTTTTAAGATTCTGCATATAAACAATATCATATGATATTTGCCTTTGTCTGTCTGACTTACTTCACTTAGTATGATAGCTTCCAGGTGCATGTATGTTGCTGAAAATGGCATTATTTCATTCTTTTTTATTGCTGAGTGATATTCTATTGTGTATAGATACCACATCTTTTATCCATTCATCAGTTGACAGATATTTGGGTTGTTTCCATATCTTGGCTGTTATAAATAGTGCAACTATGAACATTGGGGTACATATATCTTTAAAATTTGGTTTTCATCTTCTCTGGATATATGCCCAGGAGTAGAATTGCTGGATAATATGGTTACTCTATTTTTAGTTCTTTAAAAGAGCTTCTATTCTATAGAAGCAACCATTTCTGATTAAAAAAATTAGAAATGACTTTCGAGTTTCCTCCATGACAAAGCTGGTCTTTAAACCAACACCAAAAATCCTGCACATACACCAGAAACATTGAGATCTCAAAGCACTATTGTTATGAACTATTTTTCTTACAGTGTTGTAAAATATGAAATAACCATAAATACAAAGGAGGAAACATCTATTTTTATTTGTGAAAAATATGCATATATATGTACAGTCCTAATAAAATCAAATGAAAACTGAATAGCTTTTCTAAATAAGAACAATAACCATATAGAACTTGATCCTAGAAAAGGAAATAAAGGAAAGAACCAGGAATCTGTACTGAACCCCTCTACCCCATCACCCCTCAAATGGTTCTAATCCATGGAATGTGAGAATCACAGTTAGCAATTGTAGAGCAGGACCAAGCATTTGCCCTGAATCCAACAGAAGGTTTAGGTGAAGGAGACTTCGAATGAATTTAAAGTGACTTCTTTAAAACTGAATTGAAAGTGAAAAGTGAAAGTGACTCAGTCGTGTCCAACTCTTTGTGACCGCACAGACTATACAGTCCCTGTCTCTTATACACATCTAGATGTGTATAAGAGACAGGTAATAGACATAAAAAATAACCTTACATCACTGATAACAATACAAGAAAATTTAAATAAATGAAGAAAAAGACCAAGTTTCCTGATGTTGACATGCAATATTTTAAAGACTTTTATCTGTTTAATTTTGAAATTAGACAAAATGATTCTAAAGTTCTTCTGGTAAAACAGCAGAGAATATGTAAAAAAATTTTTTTAAGAGAAATAGAATATAAAAAAGATTTTTGCTCTGTTATATGAGAAATAAAGTTTTGAGTAAAAAAGAAGCATAATATATCATTGGGTTCATAATACATTCATTGGGCTCAACCAGTTGTGTTCTAAAAATTGACTGTTTGGAAAACTGTACGATTTTCAGTTAATGCCATATAATTACATAAATTCTAGATGGATTCTAGAATTACATTAAAAGTAAAATCAGAAAAAAATTGGTGACTTTGTGCTTTCACGGATGATTTCTCATAATAAAAGCAATAGAATAAGACATAAGGGAAAAGATTGATAAATATGAGTGGGTAGAACTTTTAAGATATATTTATTAACCAACATTAATAACAATCAAAGGGATAACAAATTCTAAAGAAAAAAAAAATGAAACTCTTGCAGTTTGGAATCAGGGAGACTCTGCCCTGTTACATGTTTAACTACATTCATCTGAATTTCATAGTCAATGAAATGGGATAATAATATGCTTGGTTGTTTAAAGGACTAGAAACAAAGTCTAGTCTATTTACAGCATAGTCAGTGTTCAACACAATGTGTCAGCCATTGTTTTTTATGAGTAGTGCTATTTTTATGTCTATATGAAGTTCCATATAAACATAACTTAGACCTCAATAGAAAGACAGACAAAGGATGTGAGTAATTTATGAAAGAAGAAACTTAATTACTTATTAAGCTTAAAAATTTTTGTCTTGCTCGTGCTGCTGCTAAGACTTTTCAGTCGTGTCCGACTCTGTGAGATGCCATAGACGGCAGCCCACCAGGCTCCCCCGTCCCTGGGATTCTCTAGGCAAGAACACTGGAGTGGGTTGCCATTTCCTTCTCCAATGCATGAAGGTGAAAAGTGAAAGTGAAGTCACTCAGTCATGTCCGACCCTCAGCGACCCCATGGACTGCAGCCTTCCAGGCTCCTCCGTTCATGGGATTTTCCAGGCAGGAGTACTGGAGTGGGGTGCCATTGCCTTCTCCGTTTGTCTTGCTAATGAGATGCAAATTAAAACATTAATAAAATGCCAATTTCTGTGTAATAAATAAGAACAACTTTTAATATAATATGAAAGAGAAGCTGTCTCAGACACTGGGAGCATAAATTTTCCACCAACTGACCTAGAAGGCAATTTGGCAATGATCCATCCTCTTTTACTTGTAATTTCACTCCTGAGATTGTGTTTAAAACTGTCAAAATTTTATTTTTGTGTGAATAATTGAATATATCATAAATCAAAGAACTGCAGGGTTTTGTAATAACTCAGATTTGTGAATGAAAATAATTTTTACCATGTACTATTAATATATATAAATTTATTTAATGCTTTTTTGATATTATCCATTTTCACTGCTAAAAATCATCCACAAAATAGATCTGAGAAAACTGGAATAAAAATTAAAATCCTAATACTTTCTTCCTGAACCTCAATGCATTACATGTACCCCATTTCTTGTGTTCATGTACCCCATTTCAAAGATCACTGCCCAGACTGTTCTGTAATTAGGAAAGATTTCAATAAGCCATGGTACATCCATTAGTGTAAATATTATTTAGTTGCTTGAAATCACAATTTTAGATAGTAATTCATTTGCAGAACATAGTTACACTATAATATAGTAATATCTGTGATGGCAGATATAGTGCTCAGCTGGCTTAACACATGGTAGCTGATAGAGACTATTAGAGCTCTAACAAATATTTACTGAATGAAAAGTGAATTATAAAAGCAGGATCCTAGCAGGAGAGATAAATTATGAGGTGGGGATTAACATACACACTTCTACATATAAAATCAATAACCAACAAGGACCTACTCTGTAGCACAGGGAACTCTACTCAATATTCTGTAACAAACTATAAGGGAAAATAATATGAAAATGAATATATATATATATATATAACACTGAATCACTGTGCTGACACTTGTAACTAACACAACATTGTATATCAAGTATACTTCAATTTTTAAAAATGCTTGGCAGAAAAAAATACTTTATTGCCAAAGAATGATAGCCATCAAAAAGATCAGAATACTAACTTGTATATGCAGTATGGATCTATAAACATTAACAAAGATAACAAAGATTGTATATAGACATACTATATGTACGTGTGTATATATATAGATGCATGCACACATATAGATATACAACTTTCAAAGATCTCTACAATGAGATTCATATTTCCAAAGTTCAAGGTAGACATAGATGAAAAATAGAGTTTAAAATATAATATGACTCAAAATGAATGATGATATTGAAAGGATAGAAGATAAAAGTTGGAAATATAGAGAACATGCAATAATGGTTCAATACCCCAAACTTTACAACTCAGAGGACAGAATAGGAGGGAGTTATAAAGTGTTCTCTCACTTAAAAGTTATGAATCTATGCATTGCTGTGGCATGCTTTCTTCTGAAATGTTGAGAAAATCTGATAACCTTTCGTATTCCTCAGAACATACCTTTAAGGTAGGGCTTCCCCTACTTCAGTGTTCATAAGAATTTTCTGAGGAACTTGTTCCAAATATATATTTCTGAGCCATGCCCTCCGAGATTCTGATTTGGCAGGTTTAAGGAAAGAACCAGGAATCTGTACTGAACCCCTCTACCCCATCACCCCTCAAATGGTTCTAATCCATGGAATGTGAGAATCACAGTTAGCAATTGTAGAGCAGGACCAAGCATTTGCCCTGAATCCAACAGAAGGTTTAGGTGAAGGAGACTTCGAATGAATTTAAAGTGACTTCTTTAAAACTGAATTGAAAGTGAAAAGTGAAAGTGACTCAGTCGTGTCCAACTCTTTGTGACCGCACAGACTATACAGTCCAGGGAATTCTCCAGGCCAGAATACTGCAGTGGATAGCCTTTCCCTTCTCTAGGGGATCTTCCCAACCCAGGGATTGAACCCATGTCTCCCGCATTATGGGCCAATTCTTTACCAGCTGAGCTATCAGGGAAGCCAGCTAATCAAATGTCAATAAGAATGAAACTCAGTGATGTTAGGGACCCCCTTCCTTCCAAACCTGGCTGCATCCGTCCAATTGGACTTGAGTTATAATTTAATCAATCCTCAAAAACAAGAAGGAAGCAGTCAGGGCAGCTTCTGGAAAAGCAGGTAAGGCTGAGAGATCATTCATTTAATTTCTTAAAAGAAGTTAAGTTGATGTGAAGGCTATTGGGAATAAGATAGCAAGAAAAAAATGTGGCTAGAATTTGGGGTTTTATAAGATTCAAGTTACTGAAATGTTTTCTGGTTCCGTAGAAATAATACCTTTTAGGTGGTACAATAGACATTTTGTAAACTTTTATTTTAATAAAATTTTATCATAAAAGGGGGAAACTTTTAGAGGTAATGGAATATGTTCTCATGATGGTTTTGCACGTGTTTGCATATGTCCAAACTCACCAAATTGTATACATTAAATATATACAGTTTTTGTGCATCAGTCACAGGTCAATAAAGCTGTTAAAAATGTTTTTACTCTAGTACCCAAACTATAAGGCATTTCTCTCTAGGCTTCACTCTGCCTCCCACAAAGCAATCTTTCGAAAGACAAGGGAGATCCTGTTGCATCTTGCTCAAAATGGTTTCCACTCATACTTGGAATTAAATCCCAAATCCCCCAATGGCCCAGAAGACCCTACTCAATTATGCCCATTGGCCATGCCCACTTCTCTGGCACCCAATTTTCTGGCCTCCCATGTACCACCCACTCATTCCCTCTCAGCCACCTCAGCCTCCTGGTCTTTGAAGACTCCATAAAGGCTCCCAGGCCAGACTCTTTCTCAGAGGCCCCTTATGATGTTCAGATGGCCTTCCCCTTGTTATGGTGGCCTTTGCTCAAGGGTCCCTTATTTGTGCCACTTCTCTGATCATCTTATAGGTTACACACCCACACTTTCCCCACACTCCCCTCTGTTTTCTTTCTCTCTTTTAAGTTTCTTTCTTTCTTTTTTTTTTTGATTAGGGAATAGTTGCTTTGCAATGTATTAGTTTCTGCGGTACAATGAAGTGAATCAGCCATGTATATACATATATCCCCTCCTTCTTGGACCTCCTTCCCATCCCCTCCCTGCATCTCACCCATCTAGGTCATCATAGAGCACTGAGCTGAGCTTCCGGTGCTATACCACAGGTTCCTACTAGCTATCTGTTTTACACATTGTAGCGTATATATGTCAATCCCATTCTCCCAATTGAGCCCACCCCTCCCCCTCCCCACCCTGTGTCCACACATCTACTCTCTACATCTACATCTCTATTCCTGCCCTACAAATTGGTTCATCTGTGCCATTTTTCTAGATTATGTTTTTATGTGTTAATATATGATATATGTTTTTCTCTTTCTGACTTAGTTCGCTCTGTATGACAGCTTCTACATCCATCCACGTCTCTACAAATGACGCATTTTTCCCCTTTTTATGGTTGAGTAATATTCCACTGTGTATCAGTTCAGTTCAGTTCAGTCGCTCAGTCGTGTCCGACTCTTTGCGACCCCGTGAATCGCAGCACGCCAGGCCTCCCTGTTCATCACCATCTCTCGGAGTCCACTCAGACTCACATCCATCGAGTCAGTGATGCCATCCAGCCATCTCATCCTCGGTCGTCCCCTTCTCCTCCTGCCCCCAATCCCTCCCAGCATCAGAGTCTTTTCCAATGAGTCAACTCTTCGCATGAGGTGGCCAAAGTACTGGACTTT
>SJYT01005165.1:439774-493666 GCA_006410635.1 Cephalophus harveyi
GAACCTCATTCCATAGTTCTTCAGGCACTCTATCTATCAGATCTAGGCCCTTAAATCTATTCCTCACTTCCACTGTATAATCATAAGGGATTTGATTTAGGTCATACCTGAATGGTCTAGTGGTTTTCCCTACTTTCTTCAATTTGAGTCTGAATTTGGCAATAAGGAGTTCATGATCTGAGCCACAGTCAGCTCCCGGCCTTGTTTTTGTTGACTGTATAGAGCTTCTCCATCTTTGGCTGCATAGAATATAATCAATCTGATTTCGGTGTTGACCATCTGGTGATGTCCACGTGTAGAGTCTTCTCTTGTGTTGTTGGAAGAGGGTGTTTGCTATGACCAGTGCATTTTCTTGGCAAAACTCTATTAGCCTTTGCCCTGCTTCATTCCGCATTCCAAGGCCAAATTTGCCTGTTACTCCAGGTGTTTCTTGACTTCCTACTTTAGCATTCCAGTCCCCTATAATGAAAAGGACATCTTTTTTGGGTGTTAGTTCTAAAAGATCTTGTAGGTCTTCATAAAACTGTTCAACTTCAGCTTCTTCAGCATTACTGGTTGGGGCATAGACTTGGATAACTGTGATATTGAATGGTTTTCCTTGGAGACGAACAGAGATCATTCTGTTGTTTTTGAGATTGCATCCAAGTACTGCATTTTGGACTCTTTTGTTGACCATGATGGCTACTCCATGTGTATATATATACAGATTCCACATCTTCATCCATTCATCTGTCAGTGGACATTCAGGTTGCTTTTGGCTACTATAAATAGTGCTGCAATGAACACTGGGGTGCATGTGAATTATGATTTTTATTCATAGCACTTTTTGAATTATGGTTTCTATTCATAGCACTCATCACCACCCAGTATCATGATGGTTCCTTATTTATTAAATTTGCTATTGTCAGTCTCCCCCAGCTATTGCAATTGCAGGGTGGCCTGCACTTGACCTGTCTTGCTCAATGATGTGTTCCCAAAACCATGAAGAGTGATGGCATGGCACACAGTACTCACTCAATACATATTTATTGATTAAATAAATAGCATGAAAAAGCCACTCCTGATATCCAAGTTAAATGAAGAGTAAAGAATCTCTAATAATCCTTCAGTTCAGTTCAGTTCAGTCGCTCAGTCATGTCCAACTCTTTGCGACCCCATGGACCGCAGCACGCCAGGCTTCCCTGTCCATCACCAACTCCCAGAGTTTACTCAAACTCAAGTCTATTGAGTGGGTGATGCCATCCATCCATCTCATCCTCTGTCATCCCCTTCTCCTCCCACCCTCAATCTTTCCTAGCATCAGGATCTTTTCAACTGAGTCAGTTCTTCACATCAGATGGCCAAAGTATTGGAGTTTCAGCTTCAACATCAGTCCTTCCAATGAATATTTAGGACTGATCTCCTTTAGGATGGACTAGTTGGATCTCCTTGCAGTCCAAGGGACTCTCAAGAGTCTTCTCCAGTACCACAGTTCAAAAGCATCAGTTCTTTGGTGCTCAGCTTTCTTTAGAGTCCAACTCTGCAATGACAAATCAAACTATTTTCCATTGGATTTAAAAAACTCGATTTAAAAAAATCTATTACCATTGCCTCTATTTTTATATCAAAAGCTCAGGAATGTGTTTCCTAGTTGATTTCAGTGCTAATTTGAATTTACTTTTCTGCTTGTTTTCAATCAAAAAAGGATTTCCTCCTGATTTTTTTCAACTGAGTACTCTACAGGTTTGATTAGAGTTTTGCTTGACATGCTAAGAAAATGACTGTCCACAGGTGGCCCCCTCAAGATACAGAAGCCAAGGGTGAGCCTTGCAGGCAGAGAGTGAATCCCGCAGAGCTGCCCAGCAGGACCCATCTGTTAGTGGGCATGGCGAAAGGAAGAGACATGAGCCCTTGTAGTCTAAGTAGTGAGAAAGGAGAACTCAGCAATAGTCCAATTCTCATTCATTTTGTGTGGGAGACAGGAAAACTTTTCAGGCACAATGCATGTGCAGAAGCTCAGTGGAGTAGAATAAAAGAGGATTGTATAATGAGTCTGCATTCTAGCTGTGGATGATGATTGAACCTTCTTGGGACCACTGGTACCTTAATGTCATTGGGATGGACCTACTTACATAGATTGAGGATAAGTCAGCTGGCCTTGAGTTGAAATTGTGCGTTTTTAATCTATGAAACAGTCTTCTAAGCAAATTCATTGAGGGGTGGGAATGGGAATGAAGGCTTCTAAACCCACTGAAAGAGCCAGTTGTGTATAAAGACTTCAGCACATCCATTTTTCTGTTTTTATGAGTGTGCCTTACTGATTTGTTAAAACAGGTCTGTTTTCCTCTTGACAACCCATTACCCTTTTTTTGTTACTGTAGGTGCTTGAGGATATGAGGGAAGCAACTCTTTAATTCATAACTCAGATCCTTCATCTGTTCCACTTGGTAGTACAGCCCTTGATTGCCAGGGATCCCGTGGATAGCTGTGTTGCTACCTTGTTTTAGTGTCAGAGTCATCAGTTGCAGGTTAAGGTTAGAAAAGTCCAGTTAAAATGCCCCGAGTGAAGCAACATGCTTATTTCATTAGCATCTGTAATGATGTTAAACAATGCTTCAAAGACATGGTGTTATGTGTGTATGCAGGCATGGTCCAAATGCTTAGTTTGCACTGACACTTTACAGAAAAGGGAGATAAAGGATGCCAAGAAAATGTATATGAGAAAGAAAGTATACAAGGCTCATAGAGGATGCTGAAACCATTCTTTTACTGGTATCTATAGATGGTGAAATTTTTGATGGTAGCAAATGTTTCTTGAGTCTTTCATTCCCCATCGTCCCTAGCACAACACCTCGTACACGATGAACTGGCAATAAGTATTTGTTGAATTGCATCAGTTTTGCCTTAAGGAGACCCTGATTCAGAGCCATCCCCAATCATGCAAACCAAAGAGGACATAAATAAATATTAATACAAGCCAGCCTTGCTATAAAATTGCCCTCAATTTCAAAGGCTAGAGATTTAAAGAAATATTCAGTTAAGTCTCTTTTTATGGTTGGATTGGAAACAAAATATTTTTAATAGAGGTTAATAAGATAGCTGAGGGGGTGGGGAGAATCCATAAAAAGACAAAACAGAACTCCCAGCTCATGTATTTGTGAGAGCCCAAATCCCTGAGAATGAGAAGATTTAGCTAATCTTTCCAATCACATTCTCCCTCTCCTCCCCCCCTGTCTCTTATACACATCTTATTGTCAGTCTCCCCCAGCTATTGCAATTGCAGGGTGGCCTGCACTTGACCTGTCTTGCTCAATGATGTGTTCCCAAAACCATGAAGAGTGATGGCATGGCACACAGTACTCACTCAATACATATTTATTGATTAAATAAATAGCATGAAAAAGCCACTCCTGATATCCAAGTTAAATGAAGAGTAAAGAATCTCTAATAATCCTTCAGTTCAGTTCAGTTCAGTCGCTCAGTCATGTCCAACTCTTTGCGACCCCATGGACCGCAGCACGCCAGGCTTCCCTGTCCATCACCAACTCCCAGAGTTTACTCAAAAGAATTATGTTATCTCTGCTAGTCTTAAAAGCTCAGAAGCCTTTTGAATTGGAGCGGCATTCAAAGGACAGTCAAGGGTCACCCTTGGAATATTAAAGGAGAGTGGATTACAGGAGAGAGAGGGAAGGGGAGCAGCTGGGGTGAGGCGCAGCCTTGTACCGACCCAAGGCAGAAAAGGAGGGGCAAACTCTGCAGGAGCCAGAGTGGCTGAGCAAGAGCTGCCTGAATTGCTAGGAAGGACAGGAAGTAGCAAGGTAGCAAAACCATGTAATTAGTCGAGCCCAGGTTATTGCATTCTGAGAGGAGAAGAAAGGAAAACACCTATTAGTGAAATCAATTAGACAGCGGCCTTTTGAACAGAGAGAGAATGGCTCCTTCAAGAGAACCTGACTACATGAATCTTGGAAAATTAAAACCAGATCCTGTTACGATTCAGGGATACAGTTCTGCAGGACTTACAACCCCCTGACCATTCTTAAAATAACAAGATCTGAGGATTTATAAAGCAAATTCCTTCTCAAAAAGACATCAAAGTATCTTGGTTTTAAAAAATCAAACAAATTTTTGGTCTTTCTCCCATTATCTATAGATATTGATTCTTGTTTTTCAAATAAAATTAATGGATATTTTAGTGAGGCCTTATGAAATGGCAGACACCATCCTAACATTTGAAGTAGGAGGATGCAATGACAGGCCCTTACCCCTCAGCAGTGATTACTTACTGATTTTTTTGGTAGGGAGAGGGGCAGAGGAGATGAGGAGGTAGATCATGAATCCTTTTGAAATGAGATGAAGGTTAAAGAACTTTTCCAAGATAAAATGCTCTCATATTCAAACTTTGTTAGGAGAGTCAGAGACCTCAAGCAATATATATATATATCTCTTATGATTCGTATGCACTTCGCCTATTGTAAGCATTCTTTGTGAATTATTTATTTAACCTGCAAAGCTATCCCATGAGGGATATACTGTTATTACTCCCATTTCCTCTCAGGGAAACTGAGGCTCAGAGAGTGTAGAAAGGTCCTTGCCCCCGTCTCTAGCACGGGCTCTCGGTCTCCAATGCCCAAGTTCTCATCCTAGCACTGGAGCGTGGGAGTGTACAAGATCCTGGTGAGGCTGGCTACAGGAGGCCTATGTAGACCAAAGGGAAGGCATCTCTGTGCAAATTAGACCAGACAGGGACTTCCCTGGTGGTCCAGTGGCTAAGACTATGTGCTCCCAGTGCAGGGGACCCAGAATCCATCTCTGGTCAAAAGATCCCACATGCCACAACTAAGACCTGGTGTAGCCAAACAAATAATTAAGTAGATAAATATTAAAAAAAAAAAAATTAGACCAGACAGTCCTGGACACTTTACTGCCTGCCAGAAAATCATCTTAGTATGTTTACAAATCTTTATAAAAATGTGAACAGCACTTTCTATGGCCATACATTGCCTAGCTGTACTCAGCCAGAGAAAAGCGAGACCCGGTCGGAGAGGGAGGGTCTGGCATTTTAAGTAAGATTTGGGCCCAACTTAGAAGGTACTGCTAAAACTTCAGGTTTTAAACTGGGTTTTTAGGAATGTTAGTCTGACACCAGGGGGCAGAATGGATTTTTCTATTTATTTATGGAAATTTGAAACTATAAGGAACTTGATACTTTCTGAATAAAAAGTTTTTCTCCTCCACTATCCGTCTTTGGCTACTCAGAATGGAAGGACAGAATTAGATGTGTCCACATATTTAGTGGATTACTCATTTCATTCATTTCTTGGAATATTTGCTTCTGATAAAAATGATAGAGTTCGAACATTTGTAATAAAATATTTCTAATGTGCTGTGTGTTTGATGATACCGCTCCTGAATGACCATGGGGTAACTGGGAACGAGAGGGAATTGTGTAGGAGCAGCATCAGAGGGAGAATCTTCTAGGCTTAATGAGAGGCATGGACAGAGCTATGAGGCTGAGGCCCGTGGTAGGCCAGCCAGGCCCTCATCTGGGACCACCTGAGTCCAGCGTTGCTTGGTCAAGCTTATCCCTTGGTCTAGAGGTAGCTTTGCTTCCAGTCAGCCTCAGTCCTAAGGAGAAAAACAGGACTTTCCTTTTCTTCTTCAAGCATTACTATTAAATTCCTCCATTCTTGTCTTATGGTAAACAAAGTAATAGAATCACATAAAACCAAACTCACATTTCTGGAAGTAGAATATGGGTCAGTGTGTATATGTGTTCAATGCCAGACGAGTAAGATAGTCAAGTGAGACCTTTATCATTGTTCAGTCACTCAGTCGTGTCTGACTCTGTAAACCCATGAATTGCAGCATACCAGGCTTCCCTGTCTTTTACCATCTCCCAGAGCTTGCTCAAACTCATGTCCATTGAGTTGGTGATGACACCCAACCATCTCATCCTCTGTTGTCCCCTTCTTCTGCCTTCAATCTTTTCCAGCATCAGGGTCTTTTCTAATGAATCAGTGCTTTGCATCAGGTGGCCAAAGTATTGGAGCTTCAGCTTCAGCATCAGTCCTTCTAATGGATATTCAGAATTGATTTCCTTTAGGATGGACTGGTTGGATCTCCTTGCAGTCCAAGGGACTCTCAAGAGTCTTCTCCAACACAGTTCAAAAGCATCGATTCTTCAGCACTCATCCTTCTTTATGGTCAAAATTTCACATCCACATATGACTACTGGAAAAACCATAGCTTTGACTAGGTGGAAAAACCATAGCTTTGACTAGGTGGAAAAACCATAGCTTTGACTAGGCGGAACTTTGCTGGCAAAGTGAGGCCTTAGTTCCATATTGTGTAATTTCAGACATGATTAAATGTATGTTTAAAATATTAAAAATATCAACCCAGAACAATTCTTACTCTTAACTTTCCTTCCTCCCTTCCTCCCTCCCTTCTTTCATTCTTTCTTTCCTCCATTCTCACAATCAATCAATCACAACACATTTTTTGAGAGGCTTTTTTTGCATTAGACATGGTACTGGGGATTCTGAGACAGATCTGTCTCCAAAGGATTCAAACATCTCAGCTGTAGAGTCTATCACTTAAGTCTTTACGAAAAGTAAGTGATTAACCAACCGAAAAACTGTCATGATTTTATTGCATCTGTGATGCATTGCAAATATGTAACATGGGGAAACTTGTGAAACCCTTTCTTCAAGTACACTGAAGACTCCATACAGAATAAATGAGAGAAGCCAAAATGGTGTTAAAAACTGGGAGCAGTCACTCTGGTCCTCCCCTGCCTCCTTTGAGGTCCTAGAGGTACCTCCCTAAAAACTTTAGGGTTTCTGAGATCAATTGTCAGTTTGAGAACTCTGAAACTAGAGACCAAATCTTTCCATTCTGTGAATCAACTATATCATCCACATTTGCAAAAACTTGCTATAAATACATAAAGTACTTCTTAAAATTTTTAAGATGCTAGAAAGTAAGTTTTGTGGCATAGAGATAACATGTTTTTCCTTTGTAACTCCTATACATTCAAATATCTAAATGCAAGTCCTTTTTAATCTGTGTTGTTTTCTGATTAAATTCTGATACCTAGTTGAAGCCATCAGATTATAAAGAATGTATGAATATAGGGTATGTGTATGCAATGTCGATACTGCTATATAACCCCATTACCAAAAGACCAGATCAAGATGAGCCTGGATTGAACTCTTATTGATGCTTTTTCACAAAGGCAGCAGGAAATTGAATTGATGGTGCTATTAGGTTGTCAATATCAGTGTCTCCCTTTCTTCCTAGATAAGTATACATGAAGCATCACCCATACAGTCATTTTAACCTCTTGGGAGCAAAGGAACTATGGAGGTTCAAGGTGATGAGCTAGATGAGCTACGACTATCTGCATACTAGATGCTTTGCAGAAGTCCAGAACTAGCAGACAACTGATTACGATGTTGTTATTTCATCCTACATTGAGGGGCTGTTTAGCTTGTTTGTGTTTAAATACAGTTGTGTCTGATGCTCTGATTTTTAATTGGAGATGTCTCTAGACAATTAGCAGAGTTAAGAAGATGTGGCACTCATGGCTGAACATGGAGAAAGATAGAAACTCTGATAGCAAGTGAGAGGGAAGGAGGAGATTGAACACTTAGCTGAAGTTCCACAAACCTCAACAAAAAGACAAGACTCTTAAACTCTGCCTGTATGTATGAAATAAAATATCATCCTCTGACACCACAGCTAATCAGATATTTTGCAATTTTATTTTATCCTTCCAAAAGATTCTGGGCATTCATCCTAACTAACTATCCCCTAGATAAAATATTGGGGATTGGTGGAGGCAACAAACAGTTTAAGTTTCCTGGGCTATTTTTTGAAAATGAGTTCTGGACTGTTTTTCACTCTGTAAATGACCTTACTTGCTTTCTAAGACACTGTGAGTCATCACCCAATGAAATGGGTTATGTTACAATGGCCTAAGATTTCATTTGCATGATTAGCGGTCTTTTTTTTATTAAATGATTGCAGTCTGTAATGATTTGATATAGGAGAGACCTTAATTAATCCCCAAAGCATTGTTACCTGGTTACAATGAAAACAAGTTCTGAGTGCAAAGCTGCCATATGTAATATATTTATTAAATATCACCCAATATTGTTATTAGCCCCCAAATTATTGATCATCCCCAAATAGTTTGTTCAACCTGTCTGTAAGCTTGATAAATCATAGCTCTTTGTCATTTTAGGTGAACAGTGTACACCTGGTATGGAAAGTTCATTAAAGCAGATATGGCAAGATTCTAGAAGCAGGATAAGTTTCCCGCTTGGTCAACATTAGGCAACTAGAACTCTCTGACCCAAAGACAGTTTGAGTATCACACCTTAGGCCACTAGTCCCAAGAGTATAGGTGACAGGACTTGCTGGATTCTTAATATTCTCTGTGCCCTGTAAGGATGGGAAACGTCTTCAAAATATTTTAGCCAAAACATATATCTTGAATATGACTAATTTAACCAAATGAGAACTACATTCTAACCTCCATTCATGTTGATAAACGATTTCACTCAAAATTGCTATCAGTTCAGTTAGTTGCTCAGTAATGTCCAACTCTCTGAGACCCCATGGACTGCAGCAAGCCAGACTTCCCTGTCCATCACCAACTCCCCAAAGCCTAGTCAAACTCATGTCCATCGAGTCGGTGATGCCGTCCAACCATCTCATCCTCTGTCATCCCCTTATCCTCCTGCCTTCAGTCTTTCCCAGCATCAATGTCTTTTCCAATGAGTCAGTTCTTTGCATTAGGTGGCCAAAATATTGGAGCTTCAGCTTCAGCATCAGTGCTTCCAATAAATATTCAAGACTGATTTCCTTTAGGATAGACTGGTTGGATCTCCTTGCAGTCCAATGCAAGAGTCTTCTCCAACACCACAGTTCAAAAGCATCAGTTCTTTGGTGCTCAGCTTTCTTTATAGTTCAGCTCTCACATCCATACATGACTACTGGAAAAACCATAGCTTTGACTAGACAGACATTTGTTGGTAAAGTAATGTCTCTGCTTTTTGATATGCTAAGTTTGTCATAGCTTTTCTTCCAAGGAGCAAGCATCTTTTAATTTCATGGCTGCAGTCACCATCTGCAGTGATTTTGGAGCCCCCCCAAAATAAAGTCTGTCTCTGTTTCCATTGTTTCCCCATCTATTTGCTATGAAGTAATGGGACCAGATGCAATGATCTTAGTTTTTGAATGTTGAATTTTAAGCCAGCTTTTTTACTTTCCTCTTTCACCTTCATCAAGAGGCTCTTCAGTTCCTCTTTGCTTTCTGCTATAAGAATGATGTCATCTGCATATCTGAGGTTACTGATATTTTCCCCAGCAATCTTGATTCCAGCTTGTGCTTCTTCCAGCCCAGCGTTTCTCATGATGTACTCTGCATAGCAGTTAAATAAGCAGGGTGACAATATACAGCCTTGATGTATTATTCCTTTCCCAATTTGGAACCAGTCCATTGTTCCATGTCTGGTTCTAACTGTTGCTTCTTGACCTGCATACAGATTTCTCAGGAGGCAGGTAAGGTAGTCTGGTATTCCCATCTCTTGAAGAATTTTCCACAGTTTGTTGTGATCCACACAAAGACTTTAGTATAACCAATGAAGCAGAAGTAGATATTTTTCTGGAGTTCTTTTGCTTTTTCTGTGATCCAATCAATGTTGACAATTTGATTTCTTGTTTCTCTGCCCTTTATGAATCCACCTTGAACATCTGGAAGTTCTCAGTTCACATACTGTTGAAGCCTAGCTTGGAGAATTTTGAGCATTATTTTGCTAGTGTGTGAGAAGAGTGCAATTGTGTGGTAGTTTGAACATTCTCTGGCATTGCCTTTCTTTGGAATTGGAGTGAAAACTGACCTTTTCCAGTCCTGTGGCCACTGCTGAGTATTCCAAATTTGCTGGCATATTGAGTACAGCACTTTAACAGTATCGTCATTTAGGATTTGAAATGGCTCAGCTGGAATTCCATCACCTCCACTAGCTTTGTACTAATTAGCAAAAGGTAGGTTGAGAGAGTGGTCGACAGAAAATTGATATAGCTGTGGGATTGTGGTGGCCACGCCTGGAGTGGAGACTTTCTGATTAAATACTAGCTCTGGATCATGATATCGATTAAGGCAACTGACCAAACTCAGAGTTGACCTCAGGGGTCTGAAAACCTTTTCTTTTACGGGGCAGAGAATAAGTCAGGCCTTTGAAGGCCATAAGGCAGATTCTAGGCTTCCCTGAAAGAAGGGACATGACCTTGGAAGAACCTCCATTTAAGCAAGGTAGGTCCTGGGAAGGACATCTTGGCCATCATCTCTGGCAGCTGGGAAATGAGTTTGTTGGTCCTGAATCAAGGATCTGTGTAGCACATCACAGCATCCACTACAGTTTACCTTCCTGGTCCAGTTGAAGGTATGGAGAGAAAAATAACCCACAGTTCACTGGATGCCTTAACAAGGGAAGAGGTGTGGTGAAAAATGGTCTTTTTGTGTAACACTTTCTACCTTTCGAAACGTATTCCTATGCCACTATCTATCGAGGACCTTGCTCAGGTCTCATATTTTTTCTTTGAGATAAATAAAGCCATGTTGGCCCAGAATTCAAGATGGAAGAGACAGTCATGCAGATGCTAAACCAGGGGACATCCATAAAGTGTCCTGAAGTTTTCTGAGTACTTTACTCCCAAAGTCCAGCGTTCATTTTATGTTTTCAATGCCCTGCTTAATTTTCATAAAACATGCATCTTCTTTATTATGGGAGGCTGCTGCTGCTGCTGCTGCTAAGTCGCTTCAGTCGTGTCCGACCCTGTGCGACCCCATAGACGGCAACCCACCAGGCTCCCCTGACCCTGGGATTAACTAAAAGTGGAGAGACAGGAAAGAAATAACAGTTGGGAGTATCAGACTGAAGAAGGCAACCTGGATTGGGATTGATGTATGGCTATGAAAATCTGGTGTGGGGTGATTTTACTGAGGGTGTATACATGTTTGAGCTTTATAATCAAATGTACTGTAATGCAAATTTTGTCTGTTGAGTGCTAAAAATGTGGAATTTCCTGCTTTTCTCAAAAACAGTTTTAGTTTGCAGTCAAGGAAGTGATATTTAAAATAAAATAATCAGTGGTGGGTAAATTTATGGTATTTTTATTATCTTGTGGTCTTCATCAGTTTTCAGAATTTTCAACTGTATGTATATCTATAGGTATATAGATATGGATATATAATAGATATGGATATATATATACATATATAGAGGAAAAACATAAAAATGAACTATGGTCTTATATTCAAAAGTCAAATAGAATGTCTTCTTAAAATGTATTGCTAGAAGGAAGAAATATTGAATGGTAAAATATTAAATTAGAAACTCTGTGACTTTTGGGGGAAAACATTCTTCAGTACATTAAGTTTCATATTGAGAACTAACTTCATTAACCTTTTTAATACTTGGTAATTGGTTAAAGAAAGAGAAAAACAAAATTCTTTTCATGACTAAGGTAACAAAATCCACACTTGAAGTTTCCTTCTCCCCAAACCCACTATGGTCTGCTTTCTTCCTCTTCATGCATTTGTGATTTTGATTTTTACTTCTTCGCAGTAGGGGAAATTAAATACAAAATATGATGCTGTCTTTGCATCTTAAATTGGCTGTAGGTAATTTGTTTCTACTGTTTCCTAAATTGAAACATGGCATTTTAAGGGGTGGGGGAAGAGAAATCCAATATAGCTCTTTTTCTTTATAATGGATGTAATTTTTCTATTGAGTTCTAGAAATAGCTCTGTTGAGTATAACTTTGCCCTACTCTGGCACTTTGTGACCAAATGAATTGTTTCCTTGGATTTTTAAAGCCTGCCTGTCTATCTAATTTACATTTTCCTCAAAGCTGTTCTGATTGCCTGCTTCATAGTTGGTTTGTGTGTACATAAAAATATGCTGGACTGAGTTCAAGCTCAGTTTAGAGGGGCGAGGGTATTTCCAACGCGTGGCTGCCACCGGACACGGATGCTTTGCTGAGTTAATAATCTCGCTATCTTTAGTTTTCTCTGACTATAAAATGAGAATGATTATGCTTACAAAAACTCTGTTGGTTAAGTTATTGAAGCCTTAGCTGAATTATATCTTTGTCTATTTGGTATTGTTTTTAACAGCCTGGTGAAATTCCAAGTTGAATCTTCCCTTTTCACAGTGCCTTATATCTGCTCTTCACATAAAGCTTTTATGACAGAAATACATGGGGACATCCTTATTTAAAAGTTGAAGGGCATCAGAAATTAGCATATGAAGAGAGTATTTACAGTTAGTATATACTAAGCTGTGTATAATTGTATGTGAATCAACTGTAAGGAATATTAATTGGGTAAAAGAGCATGAGAAGCACTGGAACAGTTATGTACTTGCTGAAGCCTTCTAGCTTATTATTATAGGATGGTTAAAAATTAGAACTATAATTTACATTAGCTGTAATCTAAAGCAGGCACATTCTAAAATGTTTCAAGAAGCACTAGGTCCGTTAGATAACATAATGCAGATTATAAGGAAAAGGTCTTCCATGGTCAGATAATTTGGGGAAATGCTAGCTTAGTCAGAATTGAATTGGTTTCTTTCCTGGTAGACTTTTCTGGTGTATTTTCTACGTGTGTATGATTGCAAAACTCCTTTATTGTAGAGTCTTTTTTAGGACAAGTGTTCTGTGGAATACACTTTGGAAAATACTGTTATATTTCAACACCTTCATTTTCCAGATGAGAAACCCGAGGGTGAAGTAGTTAAGTGATTTCTGAGTTTATGTTGGGTGTGACACTGTCTGACATCCCACATACCACACCCTGTCACCCCACGGATTGTATTCAGGCAGCATCAGACAGAGAGGTGTTTTGTTTCTAGAGACTGAAGCAAATAAGACAGTATACCCAGCATGCTGTGGGAATCAGTTCTCCAGGATTTAAAGGCTTTCCTGGTCCATAATTGATGTTCTGGGAAACACTGTGGATTACCTAATCTAAGATTCTCGGTTTTTTTTTTTCACCCAGTAGAGGGTGCTGTATAAAAAAAATGCTGATTTTTGGAAATGAATTTCCTAGGGTTCAAAATACAGGTTTGCCTTACTAGCTGTGTGGCTTTGGGATAAGTCACCTAACTTCTCTGCATCTCAGTCCTTCATCCCTGAAATGAGGTAAATACCTTGCATACTTTGAGTGACATTAAATATAGCTGAGTTGCCTGTTTGGTAAAGGCGTCAATATATGTGATCTATTTTTATTTCTTTAACAATACCCAAAGGAGATTTAAATAATTATTTGTGGTTCTGTTGTTGACTACAGTCCCTTCATTGTAGGATGTGAAAATTTTTGTTGACATTTTGTTAATGGAAACTGAATCTCTCATTTCATCTGTTTTTTACTGTCTGGCTCTTGGATCTCTTCTGACCCTTGTGAGTGCCCTATATTGGCACATGCATGTCCTGTTCTTGCTCATACTTGAGAAGTATGAGATCCATCTTGGACAAGTCTCTTTCTTTTATTGGGGCCGATGAACGAACTGCAGAGAAATCCCAACTTCTACAACTCTAGTTGTGACAGTTTCAAATTTTCAAGTAAGAAGTCTTCATCCACTGTATTTTTGGCTTGCAGTAGTTCTTTCTCTTCCTATCTGCTGCTTCAGAGGTCCTCGTACATGTGGAAGTTGTACCCGTACCCAGGTCAGTGCATGTTGGAAATCCTTTCCTTACTTTGGCAGAAAGTATTTTACACACTGCCATCTCTTTGGGAAGGGAAAAAACAACTTCCAAGTCAAGTGCTACTTGAAAAAGGTAACCACACACCACCACCCCCCTTTCCCCACCCATCCCTTGTAAGACTGTACTCTGTGGTTACTGCTTATGACACATTTTCAAATGGACCCCCCAGTAGCTGCAGCTGTGATTAAAAGCTGTCTGCTCTCTACCTCGCTGGGGGTTTGCTGTTTAACCATGTCAAGCACATATATATGTGGGCTACAGCTGCATCATGGAAAAGGTAAAAGGATTTTGTAACATGAAAAATCAAATGAGTATATGAATGACAAACTCCTGAATTTTCGAAGCTCAAGTCACTGAGACACTAGTTGGAAACCTAGCCATGGATGAGGTACATAAAAGTAATTTAAAGAAGAAGAGCTAATGGTTAGGAATATATACCATCTGCCAGTACATGTTTTGCACACATCAGCTGGACTGAAACATCTTAAAGATTTAAGTGCACTTGAACTTAGCAGCTGCATTTCAGCTCCTCTATGGCATTCAGGATTCAGTTTGACCATTCACAAATAAAGCAGGAATAGAATATTCTTTTCTGAAGTCTGCCCAGATTCTGAAGTCTGCCCAGATACATAAATAACCATGTTTGGCTTATCACGAGGGTAGTGAATGTCATTCTCAACACAAGTTTTCTTTTAACACCATCTTCAAAAATGCTCAAATGAGCAGTGTGGCCACAGAGATTGAATGTCTCAAATGAGTCACGCCCCCTTCTTTGGATCAGAGAGACTGAGGATTCAATGTTTCATAAAGTAAAATGAATGTCCTAGAATTTAAACCTGGGCACTCTCCTTCATGTGGAGCTACGAGGTAAGGTAATGTTCCCTTTCCTGCATAACCCTTCCCTACTCACCAAATCAGAAGAATCCAAACACGTGTTCTTTCTTAGCTACACAGGAAAGAAATTGGAGGAAATTTGGAGAAAATTGTGTCTCCTTTCCCCTCTGCCTGTCCCATTCCTCCCCGCTCCCTCCCTCCTACCCCCGCCAATTTTCAAGTGCTCCAAACCCCTGCCTCCAAACACAGTAAATGAAATGTTAATCTATCACCAGCAAATTTAGGCTGACAATACTGTGCATCGACCGCATTGATGACATTGATTACATTTCAAATATTTACAATACAGTGAGACAAGCCTAATTTATTCTCTAAAGAGTTCAAGGTAGGTCTCACCATTTTCGAGGGGGAAGACAATGGAGGAATGTTTGTGGTTGCTATCTGCAATAATCTGATGCTGACAGAGAGTAGTATTTTATTTAGTAATTAACAGTGTAAAGGGGAGAGAAGCTGTCATGTTGGTTCTTAAGCTGGGGAATGTGATGAAAGATGATATCTGCGATCTCATCCTTTCCACTTGTTTAGGATTGTCAGGATGAGAAATGTCAGCATTATGAAAGCTCGGCTCTGCTCTTGATATGATAAAACCCTTCAAAAGCCAGTCTTCCTCGCTTCCCTTGTCCCCCTCCTTTCTCCCTCTCTCTGCACTTGCTTTTTTATTTATCCTGTTTTGTTAGATGGCAGAAATATAATTCTTTTCTTTCTTCCTATTATAAGCCACCATTTTTGTTTTATTATATGTTTCACAACCCCTAATGCCCCACTGAAAATTACCTTGTTAAATGACAGTGTTTCAAAGCCATGAATCCTTTCCACCATTCCCTCAGAGGTTTGAAACAGTCAACAGACTGTAAAGAATAAATAATAAAAAAGTATTGATTATTTTGATGACTGTGAGATTCAATTAAGTATTAATTTTGCCCTCCAGTGGACCTATCAAGGTATTCAAAAGGGAGGATTCAGCTCAGCTAAATGCGTGCTGAGTGCTTCAGCCTTAAATAGGGAGAAAATGTGTTTACCTACAGTATTTGAAGAAGAAGTGCATTGATGCACAGAGTCCAATATTTAAGTGCTGTGCAAATTAAGCCCTGGTGACAGTGACATTGTTTTCTGTGGTATGAGTATTGACTAAAGAAGTGCATTTGATGACAGCTTAAACTATTTGTATTGATTAACATTTTCATAGATTATCATGTGTCATATCAAATTCACTTTTCAGGCATGACTACATTAAAAAAAAATAACCACAGGCAAACCGCAACCAATGTAATGATGGGACAGGGAGCGTGTGGCCCCACCTGCTCTGGCACTGGTCACCTGTTTCCTGCTCAGGAACCATTTAGGCATGAACTTGGCAATAAATAGCTCCCAGATAACACAAAAGGGGCACTTTTGGCTTTTCAGCATCCGATATCGATGCCACCACAGTATCATGCGCCTTAGTTAGCAAGTGGAATAAAAGGCTTCTCTTGGAAACTATTGCTGAACCTAAAATGCCCTCTTAATGAGCTGAAGATAAAGCAGATTTAAAAATACTGGGGGGTAAAGTTTGCCTTTTCGGAGGTGATCTTTGTTTTCTTTTTCTTTAATGCTCTGGGAGTAGGGTACTCTAGGTATCCGAATTGTTGAACAGTTTGTAAGTATTTTTTTTCCAATTCCTTTAAAAAACTGTAAACCAATTTTCATCTCTTTTGTTGTTTGCTTTCAAATGTTCATTTGATTTGGAGTCAGCTGCAGTCCCAAATCTGGGACCAGCAAAGTCAACTTCTAAAGATACTGCTAGAATTTACATAAGAAATCTCTTTCGTTTCATTGAAAGCCTTTGGAGGACTCTTTTCTCCCTGTCTCTTTTTTTTTTCTGCTCTCGGGATAGGGTTTAATTGCTTCTCCCCCAGGGAGAGGGCTTCCTAAAATAGCCCATGGGTCCTCCCTAGGGTGCTCCTTCCTTTGAGTCTGTTGCCCAAGTACAAAACCCCGCACTTTCCGCCCACCCCCCCTTTCGTGCATTCAAGACAGCACAAGGTGTAAAAACATTCGCACAAAAGCACATCCCACAATTAAAGCTGTGTTGGTTAGGTTGCTTTCAAAGAAGTTTTTTCTTTCCTTTTTTTTCCCTCTCGGAAGCCTCCTGCATCTCTCTCATGCTAGTTGAGCTTTAATAGGGTGGGGAGGAATGGAGAACTCGGATCTGTAATAGCTCTTCACTTGACTGCAGCCAGCAATAACAGCGGGAGCAGTCAGAGATAAGAGAGAGGGGAGAGAGGGAGTGTGTGTGTGTGGAAGAGAGAGAGAAGAGGAGAGGGAGACAAGGACACGCACACACTCAAGCGGCCACTTTTTTTCCTCCCCTTCACTCTTTTTCCCCATCCTAGGATCCAATGATAGCTGGACAAGTCAGTAAGCCCTTGCTGTCAGTGCGGAGTGAAATGAATGCGGAGTTGAGAGGTGAGGACAAGGCTGCTACTTCAGACAGCGAGCTGAATGAGCCCCTGCTTGCGCCCGTGGAATCAAATGACAGCGAGGACACTCCCAGCAAGCTCTTCGGTAAGTCTGTCTAGGTATTTCATTTCACTCCTACCATGGTGTCCGGAAGAGCCATCCACACCCCCACCCCTCCTCTTCCCCACCCGTTGTTCATTCAATTTTCTTCTAAGTACCAAAAAGGATCTTGGCATCTTGGAGGGGGCTGAGCCACCCCAGCTGATGCCAGGCTGGCTGGGAGGGTGTCCTCCAAACTTTTTCCGACCAGGAACTTCCTCCTGCCCCTTTGGACTGGTCAGATATTGCTAGCGTCCCCAGGCTAGAAATCACTGGGGGGAAAAAAAGAAGATGAAAATCATCATAAGGAAATCAGTTCCATTGTGAGAATTGGTTAACGTTTATTGAATAAATATCGACTCGGTTTCGGGTTGCTTCGCCGCCTTTTGTTAAGGGGAAGGAGAGTAAAGAGTTATTATCTGTAGTCAAAAGACCAAAGAGGGGAACTGAAAAAATATCAATACTGGTCATTCTCTGCAGGTAAACAAAGGTGGCTTCTGGTATGGCTCAAAGACATAACATTTTGTAATCACAATTAGAACGAACGTCTTTTCTTTTACAAGCCTGATGAGGGAAGAAAATAGGTGCTTGGCATCTCTCCCCTCAGCCATTCCCTTTTAACAGATGTTTACAGCCTCATCCTAAATGTGGAGGCAGCCCAGATCCTTTCTAGAAATCTTTGTTTCGTAAACAAAACAAGAACAAGCAGAGTGCCACTCCAGCAAAGACATCTGTCATTCAAACAGACGACACTCTGTAAGCCAACTCAAGCAACTCTGATCTCTAATCAGAAAGGGGACCAGGCTGTGTTGAGGCGTGTGACTGAGTGATGGATGGTGATAGATGTCTCTGCTGGAGAAGCACTTTATGGGATAGAGTGACATTAGGTTTTCAGAACAGTTGTTCCTGAAACACTTGCTTTTAATTATTTCCAAGTGTTTATATACTTATGACACTAAATATATATTATATATACACATATATAACACATACTAACCTGTTCATACCTATATATACTAGCCTGAGATATGTGGTGTGTGTGTATATATATATATAGATAGATAGATCAGGAAGAGAACAAGTTAAAAACAGTCAAGTGCCTGAATTTTAAAGAAACACAGCATCATAGTATAGACTGATTTTCTAAGAAAGTTATTAATTCAATTAAAAAGATAAGCTGAAAAATGCAAAACTATAGAAAGAAAGCACCATAGATAGTTTGGCAACTTCAGGCCAGCTTCAGCAAAGGAGCTTTCGTCTGATTTTAAATACTCACTCAATCTAACATTAGAGGAGTGTTGCAGAGAAACTTTCTGTATCAAATTTTCTGTTGGTAAAATGCTGTTTTATACTTAACAACATAATAGATGCCAGTTACAAGAAATTTGGTCCTATGACCCTTTCTTGGAAAAGCAGCAGTTTCATCTCTGACATAAATTTTCCATACCTAGGCATTTAGGTTTTAGCATTTTCACTCTCAAGAAATATTTTGTTGTAGTCTTAAGTTTTTTATCTGTGTAGGAAGAGTTATGTCCTAAAATACTCATTTTATTTCAAAGGGTTAGTGAGAGAAGGCAGATAAAATTGTAAATTACAGGAAGGTCAAAGTCGCGCTCCAGGCTCTTTGATGTTGAATATACTAATACCAAGCACTTTGACTTTTAAAATATAATCAATTATGAATTCAGCATAACTGCAGATAATGAATTATGTGTTCTTAAACTTTGCATGCATTTTTAAAAAGTAAATGTTCTTTGTGGACTTTGACTTGAAACCCCAAATTGTTTTTTTTTTTTTCCCAGGTAAAGCAGTTACTTTGACTTCTCAATGTTTGTTTAGATTTTCGAGTGTTGAAAATTGTCATAGATTTGTTATGTCACCTTTTACTGATTGGCGTGGTGTGTAGAGAAATAAACTTAAAAAAAAAAAATCCAAGATGGGAGGGGGATCAAAGAAATTTGAATGAAAATTTCTTTGAAAATATAATTTTTAAGTGGAATCTTTACAGAGTAAACTGAAGAACCATAGTGAACTTTAGAAATCTTAGTAGGTTTTAGATGATACTCTAAATGTTTCAGCCTTGGAATGCTCACCTTCTGAGTCTGTGGCTGAGAACCCTGCAAAATCTACATCTTATATCTAATATATCTTGTTTATTCACTTAATTTTATTTGATCTCTAGAGTGCTTTTTAAACACCATGTGAATATTTTCCAGTTTCTATTAGATAAAGTAGAAACCAGCAGATGAGCAGTTTTGAAAACTTAAGAAAAAAACTGAAGAAAATATGAGACAGACAGACTAGAAAGCATCCCAGAGGGATGCCTTTTTTTGCAAACTGATTTTACTGTGAAATTCTGATAGATGGAAAATTAAATTGAATATTTATCCTGTCCATTTCATTTAACAATAATCTTGCCATTTATTATCTCAATGTTCTTGCAGGTTTCCTTAGCTACTAGGTCTGTTCTGCCCTCACCCTTAAATATTATTGGGACTTAGCATTAGGAATTCTAGTTTATGTAACTGGCTAAAACTTTTTAGTATAACTCTCTCAGAATTTTTCTCAACTTTGGCAACACTTAACTGATACTAATATAATGGACTATTATTATATGACCTGAGTATGTTCAAGTTTTTCATTTTTAATATATGGTTATGATTATACTCTTCTCTTGGTAATGGAGAATTGCATTCTTCCTAAATAACTGAGAGTGTCCAGGTCTATCTCTAAACAATGATTTTCTAACATATTCTCTCAAACCATGCTTCTTACAGCATGTTCCTTGTATTTTTGAAAACCAAGCTTCTGAAATGAAAGGAGAAGATTAAGACAATTTTTTTGTGTATGATTTGTTTACTTTTGTGGGGAAACATTTACTGACAGGAGACAAAGTTCCATTTTTTATTGTAACCAAAATTTCAGTATAAATAGAATTCTCTGGAGCTCCATCCTCGTTTTGTGTCTTGTTAAATTAGCAGTCCAGAGGACAAGTCTGTTTCTCTCACAGTATGACACCTTCAGCCCAAAAGTACAGGAGAAAGGCTAATACAGATGCCCTCTATGGATAAACAAAGGAAATTCCAGGAACCGTTGGGCCTTTTATGCCTCTCCTTAAATTGCACCTCTGCACTTAACAGCATCCAAAGGGAAACATACTGTGCAGACCGTTTCAGTGCTCTGAGCGGCTCAGCATACCAGAAGGAGAAACCAGCAGCCCATATGCCAGCCTAAGGAGAAAGTTCAGAAAAGGACCCTTGTGCTTTATAAAGTAATCACATCAGAGGTAATGTTTTGCTTAACTTGAACAGCCATGGAAACTAAAGTACACTTAGGAGAGATGAATTCACATTTCATTGAGAAACATGTGGTTAGCCCGTTCTCTGTGATATCATTAAGTAGTGCATTATTTGTTCCTGTAAAGACTGTGGAAGAAGTCCTCCCTTTTCAGTTTCTGACTTTGTTATGCTAAGCTCTGAGCCGGAGGAAGCAGTATGGAGGAAGAGGAGACTTGCACTTCAGGAAGCATTGCCAGAGAATCTGGTTCTGCGTCTCCCTGTGTTTCAGCCTTGTGATCAAGATGAGTGATGCCACACAGGGCCAGTCATTTAATATGTGATGAGTGATGTCCATATTCGAAACCACTCTCAAAACTGGCCTTTGGCAAACAATCTCAAAGGGAAGAGGTTGCTGTGTTTCTCTAGTGACATTTATAGCACTTGTGTCAATGTGGTGCTTCGTTTTTAGTTATGCCCATCAAGAATTCAGTGTTCCACATTCAGTCAAGTTGAATGCTAAAATTCAAATGGTAGCATCAACAACTTGGTGAGGAAAATGGCCCCAGAAAGGATAAAAATAATATATATCCCTAGAAAAAAATCTGTACTAAAGTTTTCCCATGCAGTCACAGCAGCAGAAGTGAGATCATATAAAACATGCCCTAAATATTTTCTCTCATATATATTTGAAATTTGAAAGATGATTTATTAACAGTCTTCCTCCTGGGAATATTTTTATTGTTTCAAGTTAAATCTTATGATTGCTTTTCTTGCAGTCCCAACTACCTTACGTGGCTGGGTTAGTTGCTTACTTATACCCACTGCATGGGAACTGGGCACACAGCTCTAAAACCTTGAGCTGAGACATTTAGCAAACAAACAAAAACATTTACAGACATTGTACCTGAAATAAAAATTAGTGGTTGGTTTTCTCTTATGATAGTGTGTGTGGAAATGGCAACCCACTCCAGTGTTCTTGCCTGGAGAATCCCAGGGACGGGGGAGCCTGGTAGGCTGCTGTCTATGGGGTCGCACAGAGTGGGACACAACTGAAGTGACTTAGCAGCAGCAGCAGCAGTGTGTGTTTTTAGGTTAAAAGCAATGATACTTATAAGGGTGGGTATTTTCAATGTCACTTATTTATGAACTATTGCAAAAGGATTGAAAGTTGGGTCAGTGATTCTTAGCCTAGAAAATGCACTCTCTATGGGGTTTTTAATTTCCTTTCCTTTCTGTTATCTTTCTCATAGAAACATGCATTAGGAAATTTTTTTTTTAATTGCCATCCAGTGTGACTTGATTAGAATTTATGACAGTGGAGTTGTTTCCAATGACAAAAGGATAAAGAACTAAATTGTCTGTCACCTCTTGAGATAGTGGTCTCTGCAGGTCAGCGTGGAGGTCATTGGTGGGGTGTTATAAGAACTGCACTTTGTGGTAAAGCTGCCTCTCACCTGTGCATTAGTGAAGGCCTTCATCAAGGCATCACTCTGTTACTTTATTTAAACATCTTTCAATGTCTTGATATTTATAATATTCTGATAAAATAGGCTGGGGCCAAGGAATCAGTAATGGGGCTTAAGCCCAAGAGGGATTTAGCTGGGAGTTGATAAGGAAAATTCCCTAGAGAAATAGATGTATTGAAAATATGTACCATGCTTTGGATCTTTAAAAGTTTCGATATATGGCTATTGAAAATAAATACTAGTTTTTCACTGAGGAAAGTGTGCTTTGCTAGAGAAACCTTAAAATAACATCTTTTAAAGTCAACTAATCTGAGTCAGAGATTAGAGTTAACCAGTGATTTAAAAGAAACCAGTAGAAAGCTCAATTTGCATAAGTAAGTGAGGTGCATGATAAGGTATTTGTCAAAAATCAATTCTGGTTTCATAGTCAAACAAGCCCATGTGGTGTTGTTCTCTGATTACTGAGTGGGGAGTGTGCCTTTAGGTGCATTTCTTAACATTTAAGAAAGTCTACTGCACCAAGGTATTTCTTTATAAAATCCCTTGTGTATGTTTAGACAAATTAAGTTTAGTGTCCCTCCCCTCACCAAAAAGTATTAATATACTGCACTGATAAGTAAATCCACTTTGAATAGCACTAATGTGTAAGCTTGGAAATAAAAATAAATTCCTGTGAAATGTCTCTGATGTTTAAACTTCTCACCATGTTCTCACTATGTTACACTGAACTATGTTCATTTCTATGGGTCACTGTGATGGACGAAAGTGCACCATATATGACATAGATTCAGTGGGAACTTTCTCAGTGTTTTCTTTTTCCATCTCTTTGCCATGCCTGGGGTACTGAGGTCAGACCTCTGTATAAAGACTAAAGTTCTATATTGCCGTTTCTGAGGATGCTACTACTTCGTAATGTATTAGTGAATCAAAATGCAGATACAAATTTACACTTTTTCTTTCATTTTGATTGCTAGGATGCTTATACTTTGTTGTCCTTGTGGTTAAGTGGTCCTGTAAACAAGTGGAAAGAAGATGAAGTATTAGAAATTACGTTACTCTGTACCATCACCCCTTCAAATGATCCCCTTTTAGTATTTTTAATGTCTGGGAGGTTTTGATTTAAAGGTTACATGACATTATAATATTTTTGTAGTTCATACAGCTTGGTTTATGTCATAATTAATAAATAGAGGGGCATTCTGGATTCAGGCTCCCAAGGCTAAGCCCTTGAGTAGATTGTTTTTTTTTTGCTAATTACCTAATTTAATGACAGAGTATTATTCTTTCCAAGAACTGACCAAATAAATATTTCTCCCACTTCAAAAATGAGATATAAGTGACTTTTTGGCAGTGGACTTTACTGATTATTAGACAGTAAACAGATAATTTGTGAGAGAGCAGGTATTTTCTTTGATTGGCGACCTTGCTGGTTTATGTTTGGGGATTAATAATACATCAGACATTCACACATTAAAAAGAAAGTAGATGTGAAGGAGGAAGGATGAAGGATGCAGCTCTGCTATTGGGCTGCTCCTGATTGTCCGGGGCCTCTGTGGGAATGGGGGACATCGGAGGAGCCAGCACTTGCCCAAATTTGCACCTGGTTCCACTTTTCCTGTTTCTTGATTTTCTTATGCTAAAGAAAACGATAGCAAAGTGTTTCTACCAAACTGGCACCCTGTCAGGGGGCAATATGTGTAAAGCTTCCTGCTGTCACGTTAATAAATTTTTTAAAAATATCCAAAGGCAGAGGTAGCTAGAGAAATAGTGACAGTTGCCATTCTCCACTGGATGGGTGGATGGCCAAAGTGGCTCTGAAATTTTCCTGTTTATTGCCTTCCTAGGTTCTGTACTTAGCTGGTGTTTTTGTTCAGCTGTCTTTTTATGAAAGCCATTTCAGTCTTAGTTTTTAAATGTTTTTCCCATTTAAAAATCCAATGTCTTTTCTTTGAGAAGGAAATAAATGAGCATAGTTTGTTTTGAAATGGTATTTTACAGTTACACATATACCCTATGCGATGGGCCTGAATGAGGTTCTAAATCTGTCAACACTGGGCTTTTCTTTCAAAATAGCTTCAAGTAATGTTTATATTAAAATTCATTCATAAAGGACTACCTGGGCTTTGGCATTCTGGGGGCTTCTGATGAGGTGTGTTTATTAAACCTGTTGACCTGACTCAATGTTTGAAATGTAAACTCCCACCAAAGCAAGAGAAAATGTATCTTAAAAAAAAAAAAATGATACAAGTGAACTTATTTACAAAACAAAAATAGACTCACACAAATAGAAAACAAATTTATGGTTACAAAAGGGAATAGCAGGAGGTGAGGGGGAGATAAATTAGGAGTTTGGGATTAACATATACACACTATTGTATATAAAACAGATAAACAACAAAGACCTACTGTATAACACAGGGAACTCTGCTCAATATCTTGTAATAATCTATAACGGAAAATAATCTGAAAAAGAAAATATATATGAGTACATATAACTTTTGTAACTGAATCACTTTGCTGTACACTTGAAACAAACACAGCATTTTAAATTAACTATACTTCAATAAAATAATGACATAAGAAAAAGATAGTCCACCTTAAAAAAAATCAAATTGCCTACAAATATGAAGCAAGGGCACACTAGTTTGGTTACATCTCTTACTTTATGTTGAGACACTATTGTCCTTTTTAATGTGAATGCAGAGGTCAGGAAAAGTAGCACTGAATCACTTTTGGTTGAAGAAATGTGTCATTGTCAAAGAAATAGAAATTAACTTTTTGTGTAAGTGCTCAAAGGTCATTTTTAAAAACCACCCTAGTCAAGGCACATAACTCCTCTTTTTAATTGTTAACTGATACTTTTTTTAAAAAAACCTAGAAGTTAGGTTTTTTCATTTGAGCTTTTAAAAGAGAGTCTAAGCTCAAACTTCTCTCATTCCTTCTTTTAAAGTGCTTTAAGGTCTTAGAGTGGGAAGAACATACTGGTTTTTATTTTCATTAAGATGAAACAACAACATACCTGGAACAACATAGCTAATATATTATGAGTCACTTTTATTAGAGGACTGTACTGCTATCAAAACTATTTGAAAATAGAAGAAATGATCATATTACAATTAAAGAAACTAAGTAACATCATTACATAATTAAATACATTACATAAGAGTTTTGTTGTACCGAAGACCATTTGAAAATGGGATTCTATAATGAAACCTGCATTCCTTAAGATGGTGAATAATTTAAAACCTGCTAGCCTGAAAATGAGGTAAAATATTAAGATATTTTTAGGACATTTATCGTGGACCAATGACACCTGACATGAAACAGTAAAACAATTTAATGAATGTGTTCTGAGTGCTTTATCTTTTTCTATGAAATAATAGTATTTTCCAGATTGATGTATTTTTCAAATATCTTGTGTTATTTTAATTTCATCCTATTAATGAGGGAAAAAAAAACTCAGGTGAGAAAAGTTTGTGAAAGTCAAGACACCCATATTTAAAGATCAGTATTAATACAGTGTTTTAAATTAATAATGCACATTTTCCATTTTCTTATCACTTCTATATTTTATCTTGTTTTCATGCATTTTCTTTCTAAGGCACTATGAATGCACAGTGAATGAATGTAACACTACCCATGTAAAGCATTTGTGAGTGTCTACTGTGTGTTCTCTGTTCTTTCCCGTGTTTGTGTGATTCAAATTGTCTTGCTAAATTTGCCATATGCATGTATTTTCTCTATCATAAAATTAAGAAAGGTATCCACACATCACTTAAATGTCCTTCTCCCTTACCTATGTATATTAAAAAAAATTGTTTCCAGATAAAATTAATAACTTACCAATAAAGAACAACTAGTTATAGCGTTGCTTCAGGCACAGTTGGGCTATAATCCAAGTTCCAGTGTCTTCTTTGAAGCTGCTATTCACTGGGCAGAGGAGACAACAGGATTTCTCAGAATTTGTGCAGTTTAATTCAGTAAAGAGATTTGGGGGTTTCTATGCAGTTTGATTTATATGGAACAGATTTTAAAAACATGCAAAACTTGCCCATGCTAAAGAAGACTCAAAATATTGGGAACTTAAATATTCATCTACTTGTGAGATATACATATGCTACAATGTAATATTCATCTTTTTCTTTTTTAAAGTAAAAGGCATTTGTGCAATAGGCAGTAAGCTCAATTTTGGTTACACATTTCTGAAAGAATTACATGTGCCTAAACACATAGCAAGATATGATGGGTGGTTGATGTATGAAAAGAAATCACATTTTAAACATTTGCTTTTAAAATAGTTGTGGTGTAATTAATCTCCTTTTGCAGTTCTTGATGGCCATATATGTGGTGATTTGTCTTTTCATATCAATATGGCAAGATCTATTTTTATAAATTAATGGTTTGGGGTTACTTATTGCATGAGAGAATCATCATGGTTAAAGTAGAAGAGGGGCTGAGGATTAATTTGATTTGAAAATGCAAACATTTGAAGCTGTTTAAAAAGCATGAAAAATTATTATTGCACAATGAATTCTCGCAAAACCAACCAAGGGTAGAAAAGAATAAAAAATTAAATAGGAAAACACATTTTTTCCCATAGTAAAAAGTGTACAGATGCAGAAGTGGTTTATAGGGTGAAATGCCCTTTTCCAAAGCTGATTTTGTTTTTCTTTAGCATACCTAATTTCATTTAGTAAAATATTAAAGAATAGAAATGTGTCCAAAAGGAAATTTCAGTTTTCAAAATGAGAAGCATGAAAGGAATATCAAATAAAGCTAACACTTTAATGGCTCTGTTTAATTATATTTATGTACTTCACTGTTATATATGCAGGGGTAAATATTCAGGATAGGGATTACTTGATATTTGTGGGAAAACTTTCGTACAGTTTTGGAAAGCAACATGCACCGTTGTTTTAGATTAGCTCATCTTATTCTGACTTCTAAAATCAAGGCAGATTTTATTCTTAAGAGCTACCTAAGGAATTGCTTAAATTTTCAGCTATACAAGTCTATTTCTTCACTTTAGTCTTGAATCTTTACTTCTCGCTCATAGTAATTCTGCAACAATTTAATAGGAATCTGCAGGCAATCAGAAAAGTGTTGAAATTAAGCATTACTTTAAAAGGAATTAAGGTCTACAGCTGCCTGCTTTAAAACAAACAAACAAAAAACCTGGTCAGATTGGAGATTGCTGATGGCATTGACATGGTTGTATTAGCCTAGGATGGTAGCTACCTGTCTTGTCGGCTGTAGTGTATCAATATGTTTTTATAATGATACAATAACCTGAACCCTGTAACAGTTTATGGTCCTTTTGAGAATTCTTATGGATTCTTAGAGTGACGGAGGTCTGAGAAAAGATCTTGAAAGCTCTCACAAAATCTGGCTAGGTGACAGAAAGCTAGCATGACTGTGATTTAGCTGCTAAGGAATCCTATTGACTGGAAACATCATTAAACTTTTAAGTTAAAACAAAAATCACAAGACAAATGGTAGATATGAAGGGCAAAGTGTACCCAGAAGGACGGCAGAAATTAAAAAGTGCTGAAGGGTCTGAGATAAAAGGCAAAATTCAGCAAGCTCAGTGTTGATCTGAGTATTCTACTTAGAAAAAGGATTTTTGTTCATATACTGTTCTGAGTTGTGCCATGTGCCCTGGAAATCGGTATGAGTACATTTCCTTCCTGGGACCTATCGGACTTTGTGATTGCTTTTTTATTTTCCCTGACTATTTTTAGTCAATGATAAATAACGAACTTGAATTTTTAATCTGGCACCCATGAAATATAAAACCAGAAGCAGCAGGAAATAACCAGGACAAGTAACTTCACATCAGTTTATGCCCACAGATATCAATCTTCTTAACATTGGTAATACTGCTAATTTCTCTTGGCTTTTTAAAATACACTTCCACACGAGCTCTCAAAACCCATAAAAGTGTGGCATGTAAAGTAAATTGTTTGTCACTTGCCGACGACCTGCCATATTTATTGTCAGGAGAAATGGACATTCTCTGGAAGAGCAGTTGTTAAAGGCCAAACAATTTTTAAAGATGGCAAAGATGCGTGAGGGTTTTCCTTTTTCTAACAATGAGCCACCCCTTCAGACATCAAAAGACAAGATAATAAGACACTTCAAGCACAATTCAAGATTATATTCAACATCTAAAGGCTCATCTCTTGTCAGTTTGCATTTACTCTCTCAGGGATGTGATGCTTCTATCATCTTTCTGTCAAGAGGAGTCTGGCAGAAGAGGCGAGGGCTCTTATTTCACACACTTAGGGTTTTTTATCAAATAGCCCACACTCGTTCTGATTCAGTCAAAATGGGGGGATAATTTGAAAAAGGTCATGCACAAGCACAAAAATCTCATATTGATTTGTGTGATTAGAAGGCATTAAAATTGCACGTTTATGTTAGTTGCTGAGATATTTTGTCAGTTTATTTGGTAATACACTTTTGCAGCCTAGGGAAAAAAAAGATGACTTAAAAATTTCAAATAGATGGCTGAAAGCTAAAATTGTCTCCTTTAATGTAACCATGTTTGAACATTTAACAAGTGAACGTAAAAATGATTTAAAGCCTTTAGTATAACAATATTTGAAATTAGCTTATATAATGAAATACTTCATGCAATGTAAAAGCAAAATAGCACAATTGTGCCTATCAAAGGAGAGAAATATATATGTGAAATTATTTGTAAATACTTTAAAAATTGATTTCATATATTTAATATAAGATAAAAGATGACATTTTCAATATAAATGTAATTATGAGGTTAGTTTATAACAGTTATCAAATTTTTAACATTTTGTGCTCTTTGAAATTACAATGCTATTATATTTGTCATTTTATGCCATTCTTAGTATATATACCCTTTTCTGGAGAGGGTACTAAAGAATAAATAAAGGAATTTTAAAGTTATTATTATTATTCTCTGTCAAAATTCATCACATTTCCTCCTTTGCTCTTTGACACTCACAAAGCCATACAAAGAAGCATTCTATTTTTATTTTTGGTGTTGGGGCAGGGGCAAGTCTATAGGAGTTAGAGGAAACAGTTTTTCCTCTCAAAATAAAAAAGTTGATGAAAACAAAAGCATGATATCCTGGGATCCTTTCTATATTAAATCTTTGAAATTACTTTTCCTAAGAATTTTCATCAACTCTATGTGTCTTCATTTCTTGCATTTTTCTTCTTTGCAATAAGTGTTTTGAAACTGACCTTCTTACCTTTGTGCTACTTTCACATATCAAACAAAGGAGGTGTGCATATATACAATGTAATTACGGCATGGAATTAAAACCCATAATCTGTCCTACTTATTATATGAGTCTTTTCTTTACTCTACAGTTTATGCCTTTAACAAATTCAACAGTCAATTCATTGATTCAACAAATATTTGTGAGTATCCTCTTTGTGGAAAGGAGCTATGTTCTGAGGACTCAGTGGAGAATCATCAGAGAGAATCAATCACCTAGTCCAGTTCTCCCACTACCAGGATGCTGAGGATGCAAAAATGAACAAGACAGAGTGGCCCCACCAGTAAATAGCCCACAACCAACATTATACACTGACATTCTATATTTACTTCTTCGTGTCATGAGACTCTTTAGGAAATCTTAACCTTCAGTGTTATGCATTCCAGAAGTTATTTATTGGTCATAACCTAAGAATTTAGAAGAAATATGACCTCCAAAAAGTGAGAAAGAAGAGAGGATTATGAAGTAATTCAGGCCAGAAGATGTTCATAGTGTTTCCATTAGTTTGGTGCTTATGATTTAAAACAAATGTGATTCTTTAGCAATTGTCCCTTAGTCATATCCGAAGGATACATGAAGTCGGTTTATCTTTTCCTTTCCTGCTTTTACAATCCTTCCAAGATTCTTGTTTGTTTGTTGTGCAATGTAATATAATGGGCAAGGCTCTGGAGCGAGCTGGTTGGATTTGAGTCTGGGTCTGCTACCTGTCCGGGAAAGGCAATGGCAACCCACTCCAGTACTCTTGCCGGGAAGGTCCCATGAATGGAGGAGCCTGGTGGGCTGCAGTCCATGGGAGCGCTAGGAGTCGGACATGACTTCACTTTCACTTTCACGTGTTGGAGAAGGCAATGGCAACCCACTCCAGTATTCTTGCCTAGAGAATCCCAGGGACGGGAGAGCCAGGTGGGCTGCCGTCTATGGGGTCGCACAGAGTCGGACACAACTGAAGCGACTTAGCAGCAGCTGCTACCTGTCAGTACATTAAAATGTTTAAGCCTCAGCTTGTGTGTCGCTCAGGGGTGTTGGACTCTTTGCAACCCCATGGACTGTAGCCCACAAGGCTCTTCTTCCATGGAACTTTCCAGGCAAGAATACTGGAGTGGGTCCCTGTTCCCTTCTCCAGGGGATCTTCCCGATCCAGGGATCAAACCTGGTTCTCCTGTATTGCAGGCAGATTCTTTACTGTCTGAGCTACCAGGGAAGCCTCAGCTTCCCCATCTCTAAATGAGTTACTGATGGTACTTACTTTATAGGAAAGTCTTGAGATTAATATGAGATAACATGTGTAGAGCCTTACTGAGTGCCTGTAGTGCAGCCAACAAACACCAGCCTACCACACTTTATTAAGAGTTGAAAATGAACTTGCCATTTTCAGAAAGAATTTGATTAATTTTTAGCAACAGATATCCGAAAACCAACAACCAAAATTGTGAGGACTTTGGAATGAGCCATGCTTCTGGGAAGCATCAGTTCAGTTCAGTCGCTCAGTCGTGTCTGACTCTTTGCGACCCCATGAACTGCAGCACACCAGGCCTGCCTGTCCATCACCAACTCCCGGAGTTCACCCAAACTCATGTCCATCGAGTCGGTGATGCCATCCAGCCATCTCATCCTCTGTCATCACCTTCTCCTCCTGCTGCCCCCAATCCCTCCCAGCATCAGAGTCTTTTCCAATGAGTCAGCTCTTCGCATCAGGTGGCCAAAGTGTTAGAGTTTCAGCTTTCACATCAGTCCTTCCAAAGAAATCCCAGGACTGATCTCCTTTAGAATGGACTGGTTGGATCTCCTTGCAGTCCAAGGGACTCTCAAGAAGAGTCTTCTCCAACACTACAGTTCAAAAGCATCAGTTCTTCAGCACTCAGCTTTCTTGACAGTCCAACTCTCACATCCATACATGACCACTGGAAAAACCATAGCCTTAACTAGACAGACCTTTGTTGGCAAAGTAACGTCTCTGCTTTTTAATATACTATCTAGGTTGGTCATAACTTTCCTTCCAAGGAGAAAGGGTCTTTTAATTTCATGGCTTCAGTCACCATCTGCAGTGATTTTGGAGCCCCCAAAAATAAAGTCTGACACTGTTTCCACTGTTTCCCCATCTATTTCCCGTGAAGTGATGGGACCAGATGCCATGATCTTAGTTTTCTGAATGTTGAGCTTTAAGCCAACTTTTTCGCTCTCCTCTTTCACTTTCATCAGAGGCTCTTTAGTTCCTCTTCACTTTCTGCCATAAGGGTGATGTCATCTGCATATCTGAGGTTGTTGATATTTCTCCCGGCAATCTTGATTCCAGCTTGTGCTTCTTCTAGCCCCCCACATTTTCTTGGCCAAAGAAAGATTCTGTACATCTTTCCTTCTGATGACAATACCCTTCCTTCTTTAGGAACATGAGTCACTTTCTCTCAAAGTCTGTTCAGGAAAGGATTCAGACTTAGAATAGATTGTGAACAGTTTCTAGAAGGGACAGTACTTGATGATCTTCATGTTGAAGAGCATGTGGGCCAAGTGGTGAGCAAGGGTGGAGGGACAGTTCCAATTCTTCCTCTTTTCTAAATTTGAAACGTTGGAGTATGTGATTCTTTCAAATCATAGAAATTTAAAAAATAATTTTGGCAGTGGGAAGTGATATGAAACCATATGTCTGTGGGCGACAGCAAATGCTTCTCTAACTTGTAGATCAACTGGATTGCTTGGTGGTGGACTCTGTTTGGGTGGTATTCCCCTGAGGTGGACAGTTTTCTCTCTGATGGAACTCACCACTCTCAGGCCAAGCAGTTATTTCTTTCCACCTTGACCACATTGTTGCCAAATGAGGAACGTGGCATTGGCCTTCAGTTAAATGCTCAGAGAGTTTTAGAAGATGCCTATATGACCTTATCAAGGTGAACTACACAAAGTTTCAGAGAGAGTTAAACATCCCACTGAAGTCACATGAAGCTAGGGGAAGAAGACAGAGCAGAAAGATTGTAACCAGGGTTCAAAACACTGCTCTTGGTCTATGCTCAGAGCTATGCCTCTTTGTCTCTGTTTCCTCTTCTGTAACACAAGAGCTTGAATGACAATCAGATAGGATATTTAAGGGACTTCTCAGGTGGCACTAGAAGTAAAGAAGCCCTTCTGCCAATGCAGGAGACATAATAGATGTGGGTTCAATCCCTGGGTCAGGAAGATCCTCTGGAGGAGGGCATAGCAACCCACTTCAGTATTTTTACCTGGAGAATCCCATGGACAGAGGAGCCTGGTGGGCTGCAGCCCAAGGGTCACAAAGAATTGGACATGACTGAAGTCCACACTCAAGGTGTTAAAGATTACATAAAAGAAAACAAGTTAGGTGCCTGCTCATGGGAGTGTTTAATAAATAAGAGTTACTCTCCTTACCTCTTAGACCAAATGTATCTTTCTGATATTTAGAAGTGACCCTGTAGAGATTCTGGATCAGATATTAATGATCAGATGAGGCAGGGGTTTTGAATGATCAGATCTGCTGTTTGAATTTAACATTCTCCACAAAAGCCAAACTTCAGCTGAAAATAAGGACTGTAATCTCTGCTCTAGAAATAAAGTGGATTCAGTTAGGTTATGTGTCTTTTCCATCCCAATGGGGAGCTCTTTTTGCCTCAAAAGTCAAGCACTTCTCTCCTAATGTTAGTTGTGTGTTGGTGAGATATTGGATACTTGGCTGCAAATAGAAGTCCGTGGTGTCTTCATACCTTTGGAGATTTTTATAGCCAAAATTTAATTAGGACTTTCTAATATTTAAGAATGAACTCTTCATTTTTTTTTAAAAAAAGGAATAAACCAAAACTAAGATAACAATCTCAAAACTCTTTCAGTGCAATACCACTAAGAATTGAACATGCTGTGAATATTTGAATAGGTTACATTTACATTTGAAGCCATATTTGTGGAAAATGTGTTATTACCTTTATTAAGGATATTTAGAGACTTTTGGCCGAGATTATTAAAACCTACTTCCTTTTATAGATACCAATGTGGTCAGAATCACCAAGGGAGAATCTTTCTGTTGTTGTTGTTACCATGGTAACCTCACCTATGTTTAATTATATATTTATTCATGCATTATGCACATTTATCAGAAATTATTGGCATTTCTTAAACCACATATTAATGTGTCAATTCATGTCAATAAATAAGCAGTGATATTGAAAAATATTAAATCATGCTTTCAGATTGAATTAATGTACATGGTTGTGTTCATATTAAGCAGAAGAGACAAACTCTTCTTGAAGCCAGTGGCAGTGACCATCCCCTTCATATATAATGTGTCTATTTGACAGTTTTGACTTTCTTCTCTGAATGTATAGATTATTTTTCCCTTTACATGTCCTAGCCTTTGTTACTGTTTCCTCAGTGAATTTCTTACTGGATAAACAAACAGGTCTGTCTCCACTTTGCTGTGCCACTGGGTAATAGCAGCATGGAAAAGATGCTACTGGGAAAACTGATATAAGATTGGGTCTATTTCAGGGTTTATATTGTACAGAGGGAAGAAAACCCACCTCTTCAGGCCATGCCAGGAGTTGGGTACAGATTTATTTACTGAGGCTGTCAGCCAGCTCGGATGTGCTTCTCTCAGGCCTTTCCCTTCTGGCTACCACCCAGAAGATACTTTCATCAAGTACTGCCCCCTATAGCTGAATCTTCCAATGTTTCATTTTTTCATAAAAGTTAAGCTGCACTCTTAATTCCTAACTAAAAGTCAGTGCTTAGAAGAGTTGCTTCTTCCAGGTAAGATTTGTTTGCTTAACTGATTTTTCTGCTTTTGTGTTCCATAGTGGTTAAAAATCTTTCTCAAAATCCTCAAGACTCTAACAGTCTTAAATAACCCTAAGCAATCGTAGTTTACCTTTTTATTTAAACATTGAAGTAGATGTGCTAACTATTAGACTTTATTGAAGGCAATCGGCCCCATGCTTTTGTCCTTCCCTTTGAAAGGACATCTTGGTTCTTGGTCTTCTTATCCTTCAGAGATGCATTTTTTTCCTATCAGATATCAGCCTTTTAGAGAAAAATCTATAGACTCTATTTTGCAGCATGTGTTAGCTAATATCACTTCATTTCAATTAGGTTAAAGGGGTGAGGTGCGAATAACCATTTACTATCTTGATGTGATCTCTAAGTTGCTCATTATGAACTCATTGAGAGGTTAATTTATTCAAAATCCTTTATTGTGTCCCAGTCTGCTGCCCACCCTTTTCTGTGGTCAAAAATCTTTGGACCAAGTTTCCTGCTTTCCCAGATTACAATGGAGTCTTTCCTTCCCTTGCTTTCCAACTGTTCTCTCATTTTTTAAACCTCTTTTGCAGCCATTCCCAGTGTTTGCCTCGTAATACAATGACTTGTGCATTTGTCTGCCTCTCTTGTTGAGGAGCAAGCCTCCAGAGAACAGATAATAGATCCTGCATATTTTAAGTGTCAGATAAATGTTTTTCGAATCGAACTGCTTCTGAATTGGATGTTTCTGGACATCATCCACACTTGGTAAATACTTACTGAATATTAAGGGGAAATAGACTCTACCCACAGGAGTCTACTATTCAACTAAAGTAAGTGTGTGTGTGTGTGTGTGTGTGTGTGTGTGTGTGTGTGTATTTAAAAAAAAGAATGACAAAGCAAAGGTAAAGAGACTTCTCTGGCAGTCCAGTGGTAAAAACTCTGTCCTTCCATTGCAGAGTGCCATGGGTTCAATCCCTAGTCTGGGAACTAAGATCCCATAAGCCCTGCCACGTGGCCAAAACAAACAAAAAAAAAAGATAAAGAAGTGTTTGTTCACATAGTCAACAAATATTTATTGAGCACCTTTGTGCTTAGTATTGTCCTAGGTGCTGAAAATAGAGTGACAAATTAGAATGGAAAATTTTTTTCACAGAGTTTACAGATGATAGGGAACTCAAATATGAAGTGATGATTGTCTAGAAATTTAGTAATTTACCATTGTAAGAAATGCTTTGTGAGAGAAGTGGAAATCCTATAGGAATGAATAATAGGGATTGTGACTTAGTTTGAAGGTTCATATGTGATGGTAGACATTGCGTGGACAATATGTAGTTGCTACTTTGACAAAGTACTCCTCTCCAGTTGGATACAGTCCTGCTGGAACTGTCAAACAAGATGTCCTATCTTCTCCTGGACAAAGGAGTTATATGTGACGGTCAGGTGCTCAAAGTAGATGGTCAGGTGCTCTCTCCTGGGAACATCACTCTTGAACTGAGTGACCCCAGGTCTGAAAAGCAGCTAGAGTACCTCTAGATGGTAGTGACCCCAGAGACTGTCACTAGTTTTCACCACCTTGATTCCTGGAAGAATCTTTGTTATCATCTTTTCTGAGGTCTAGATCATTAGCTTTTTCATTTCACTCTGTGAGCTACCCCCAATCCCTTATGACAAGGGCTTTTCTCTTCCTTCCTCTTTTTGTTTAAGTGGGGACCTAGAGATGACCATACTAACTGAAGTAAGACAGAGAAAGACAATGTATGACGTCACTTATATGTGGACTCAAAAAATGACATAAGTGAACATATTTACAAAACAGAAGTAGACTCAGAGACGTAGAAAACAAACTCATGGTTACCAAAGAGGAACGAGGGGAGGGGAAAGCTCATGCTACCTAGGACTAAAGAACTCTTACACTGCTATGCTCATGATCTCCAGCGCTGTATTTAATAAGCTATTTTTCTAAGGTTGATTTCTCAAAGTTAGAACAGAGAAGGCATTCCAAGTTGAGCAAGCAGCATGGGCAAAGGAACAGAGGGAGAGAGTTGTGTTCAGTTATAACTTTATAGGATGAGCGTAAAGAATTAGGTCTTGGTAGACAAAGTGGTAGGGCCAGGTGAGTGTTCACTGTAAATACTGATATCTGCCTTTGGAATTAGCAAAGCTGGGAGATCTTGAGGGAAACTACCTAGGCTAAAATTATGTAGCTGCTTCCCTTCATTCCTCCTGTCTAGCCTGAGACCCAGCCAGAGTGTCCATCACCAATCCTAAGGGTCTTCTACTAAATTTGGATTTAAAGTACTATTTGATTCTTAAAGTGCAAATACTCTAGTTACAATGATATGATTGCTTAGTCTCATTATCTATTACAACCCACATCAAAACCTGGTGGCTTAAACAATGACAAAATTAATTTTGTTCCCAAATCTTCAGTTTGGTAAGTGATTGGTAGAGGCCATTTCTCTTCCACGTGGTTTCAACTGAGGCAGTTCAAAGGCTAGGAATTGGAATAATGTGAAGGCTTGTCTTTTCGCATGCCTGGTGTTTGGTCCTGACTATTGTCTGGGACTTTATCTAGGGTTGTTGATTGGAATACCTATGTGTTCCATCATGTGACCTGGACTTCCTCATAATATGGTAGTTGAATTCCAGGGCAAGCAATGTGTGAGAGAGAGAGAGAGTGAGAGAGAGAGAGAGAGAGAAAGCAAAATAGATAGATAATAGATAGTGACACCAGGTGGAAAACGAGAGTTTTCTAACCTGTCCTTGGAAATCAGCAGCATCACGTCTACCACTTTTTATAAAGCCATCACTATGGTAATATTACTTCTGCACATCTATTTCTTTTCTCTCTGATAAATTAATATAAGTAAATGCATTTTGGAGGCAATGTCCTCTTATTTAGTGAACAGACATTCTAAATGAATAATCAGATCTTGTTTGAGTCAAGGCTATTTTGGGGATAACTTCTATATCATTTAATGAGTATAGCTGAATATCTTCTAGATAGTTCTGGTGTTTATCCTACTGAAGTTTACCTTACTTTTATCAATTTCATTTTTCTTACAGAGATGAAGAGGTTTACTTTAGATTTTGGAAACTGAGTCTTTACTCTATAAACATGAATAAATAAAGGAAGTCTTATTTTAGAGTGTCAGAGGCAGATGGAAGCTAGAATCTGGAAGACCACTATGTCCACACTATGACAGACCATTGGTTATAGCAAATGAAAATAGATTTCTCCAACCTAACATATTAATTCCAATACATTTCTCTTTGGTAATAACACACAGAAATTTCAGTTATAATAAACCATTTCTGAGCTTTTATGTCTGCCATCAGACATTCTAAAGAAGGATGAGCAGTAGAAAGAAAGTTGGTATGTTCAAAGGCATTTCATATAATTGTTGTCATTTATAAGAAAATCATCTGATTACAATTTTTTAAAAAAACATTTAACTATTAAATACATTCTACATTGAGGAGTTTTAACTCAAAATTTTTCTGGTTATATGAAGGATACATCCTGTTTATATATATATTTTTGATTTCTTATGGATCTTGAATTTGTATAAAAAATTGATTCCACACTTTCTAATGTCTAATAATTTCTAGAAAAAGGGTCACCAGAAGCAAGAATCAGTATTCTGTGTTTTAGATAGATAAATGAAGTAGAAGGTTTTCTCTGGTTCTGGTGAGAAAAGTGAGGGAGCAAGAAACAACATGGAAACTCAGGATTAGCTGTGGTTATTTTAAGTATGGACTCAGCAAATTAAAATGTCCTGGACTCCTGTTTGTTATTCAGATGGTGGCCTGACCAAGAGGCTTTTAGTAACTGAAAAGTTGTGAGCTGAATTCTTGTCAGTATTAGAAGAGTTATAGCCCAGAATCCTGTTTTCCTTGGATCAGTAACTTCCAGCCCTTGTTTCCCCCAGGAAATACATGAGAAGCCAAGCTAGAAATCTGTTGGTTGCCAGCCTTCACACACAGGACTGTCAATGAGGTCCCTGGGTGGGAACAGGGAGTAGGAGACTGTGGGAAAATAAGCTTGGGCTCCTAGCCATTCTCTATAGGTTAGGGCATATGGCACAAATATGCAGTAGGAGATGCCAGTCTACAGAACTCCTTACAAAAAACACTTCCTTTAAATCCAGTAAAACTAATTTAATGACAAAGTAGATTTCCAGGTGTGTCTACAAACTAAATATCTACTACTTCCAGACTTTCTTTAGCAATGACAATGACGACAACAATGATGATAATGACAGCTGTATAGACTAGCTTCTTCAAAGTATTTCTTCTTGCAGAAATTCTAGGTACATGTTTATCAGGATTTGGTTATCAGACGTCAAGTAATATGGAGTTTATAGGGTTATGAGTATTGTTTTTCTCCACTACCTGAAGCCTTACGGTGGCTTCCTATTGAACTCAGAATAAATTTCAAACTACCAGGACATGGCTCCCATGTTCCAGAATATACACCCCCTGTTGACCTGCAAGTAATCTATAGCAATACTGAAATAAAATGCTTTTGTAGTTTGCTTTTTCCTTATTTGGCTTTTGTATTGGAGCTCTATATGGTAAATATTTTCCTGGCCAAAACATTTTTATGGCAACAGCTTAAATGGCTATGAGGTATTTTGTCATATGGATGTGTCATCATCCATTACAGGACAGTTAGATATTTTCCAATTTTTAAAATTGAAACTTTTTGTAGATAAAATATTGTTTAGATCCCTAGTTATGTTCTTATAATTAATTAGTGCAATTAATTAATTTATTAAGTAGAATTATTAGATTAATAGGCATGCATATTTTAATGCTCTCCAGAAAGGATATGCAAATTTTTATATCATAAACAGTACTTGAGACTGTCCATTTTCTGATTCCTTATGCAAACTTGATTTTTGTCTTTAAGTCTTAGATAATTTGAAAGGTAAGATATGATATCTCTTATACTTTACATTTCTTTGATTACTGATACAGCTTAAATCTTTTTATGATTTTTGTTTATTGGTAATTCCTCTGAAGAATTGCTTCTTCTTGACTACTCCTGGGAAATCCATCTTTTTTCTTATTGCTTTTTTGTGAGCCTTTTATATAGAAAACATCAGTATTAAATTTCTCTTATTTATAAACTCTCATAGACATTGCTAGATAGAGCAAAAAAGACATCTTAACAAAAGTGTGATGGGAAATGTTTTCTTTTGAATCATCTACTTATCTAAAGGCCAACAATTGTTTTATACATAGTGAAATATTATAGTAGCTGTTTTCATCAGGATCCTGGCAGGAAAGAGATGGCACAGTAAGATTAAGTAAATTAGGGAAAGTATAATAATAGTACTATTTATAAATGTTTGGATAGAATGTAAGGAAGTACAAGGGATAATAGAAATGGTCTCCCCCTCTCCAAGATAAGTAATACAATCCCTGATCACTCTTGGACCCTTGGAGCTCATCACCCTTGGACTAATACTCCCTCCCTTTCCTGAAAGGATAAAGTTACCTCGAAAGGGTGAAGGAAGGGACAGATATAAAAACCGAGAAAGAGAGTGTAATTTGGAAAGGACCACCTCTCGAGTTATGCAGCCATCCCAAGACCCTACAGGAAGGGCAGCAAGGTACTGAATGTCTCAGTTTTATTCTCTTCCCTCCTTCCATTGACAATACCCAACTGGAAGCCAAAGGGAAAGAAAGGTTTTGACATAGTGTGTATAGGTCAGCCCCTCAGGGCATCGAGCAAAATGGGAAAGAGTAGAGTATAATCTGTAGGAACAAATGGTTTTAGCACAGTGTGATAGAACTATGATTCTGAAATTGGTCTCAAGAAGGCTCACTTCCCCAGTTATGCCACTTAACTGTTCTTTAACATTGATGATCCTCATCTGTAACATGAGGATAACCATAGTGCCCACCTCCGATGGTTGTGATAGTTGAAGATAAAGCATTTGGTAGAGTCTTGGCATATAGTGTATATAGTGTAGAGGCAGTTGAGGGTCTAAGGAACCTGTTTCCTTGTGTTGATGTTTTCTTTCTCTTTCCCCTTCTCCCTCTCCTTTAATAATCCCCACTTCTATCCTAGCCTGGTTGCTGGTTGAGATTTGGCTGGGCAAGTGGAGTGTAAATTATCGGGCCAACCCTATTCCTTTCCTCAGCCCTCAACTAGATAGTTCATGGCAATGCGCAACGTGCTATCCAAACAGACTTGCATATCACCCTATTGATCCTTTGACCACTGATGCAGGGGGAGCTCTGGGGTATGTCATGTCATGTCCCCAGATATTTTATCATATTCTTCCAGCTTAGGCACTTTCAAACTGTGGCATATACTCTGAGAAAATATTTCCTAGAGATGCTTTCACTTGTTCAGAGAGATTATGAAATAAATATATCCCCCAAAGGGAATTTTTCTCTTATTCTCACAATAGCCATATGAATGTACACACTGCTGTATTTAAAATGGATAACCAACAAGGACCTGTCTGATAGCACAGGGAACTCTGGTCAATGTTATATGGCAACCTGGATGGGAGGGGAGTTTGGGGGAGAATCAGTTCAGTTCAGTCACTCAGTCCTGTCTAACACTTTGCGAACCCATGGACTTCAGCATGCCAGGCTTCCATGTCAGTCAAACTCATGTCTATCGAGTCGGTGATGCCATCCAACCATCTCGTCCTCTGTTGTCCCCTTCTCCTCTTGCCTTCAGTCTTTCCCAGCATCAGGGTCTTTTCCGGTGAGTCAGTTTTTCACATCAGGTAGCCAAAGTATTGGAGTTTCAGCTTCAGCATCAGTCCTTCCAATGAATATTCATTACTGATTGAATATTCATTGGGGGAGAATGGATGCATGTAAATGCATGGCTGAGTTGCTTTGTTGTGTGCCTGAAACTATCACAACACTGTTAATCAGCTATATTACATACAAAATAAAAAGTTAAAAAAATAACCATATGAGATGAGCCTTTAGCAGCTGTCCACAGACTTTTGTTTCAATGTTGTTTTCTAGACAAAAATAAAACAAAATCATCAACCCAACAAAATCTATACGTGGAGAATTTTGTATATTGAATATGCACGAACACATCAAGTTATATATATACTTTTCAGATTTCCTAGGCAGTAATTTGCAACAAAAGTGTGTTTTCTTTTGAAACATTAGTAGAAGAACTTCCCAATCAAAACTAGAAGAAAATTTCAAGAATACAATTATACACAAAAATTATTTATTTTCCTGGGAGCTTTTAGTTTTTGAGTATTTGTTTTCCTAATTTTATTGTTTCTTATTACTTTCTAAGTAAAGTAACAATAATTTTACATACAGTTACTACCATTTTAATACTAGTAAGAAGTATAAAATTGCCACATTTGTGTTTATTGGTTTTAAACCAAGGCATTGATAGCTGACCTGAGTCAGTATTAGAAGGGAATAAATTCTTTCTGATGAATAGTAATAAAATGTGACCATGGATATAATCAGACATTCTCTCCATCTGCTGAGAAGCAATTTTAATTTTTGTATATGAGGTTCCAGTATTTTTAGAGGATTGGTAAAAAGAATTGTTAAACTTTGTAGAGTAATTTATATATATATTTTAATGAATTAGAATGACTATTAGAAAAATAATTCTGGTACATCTATTATGCAGTAGGAAATGTAAATCACATGAGTGGCATGAGATTAAGTTATTTTGGCTTTAAAATGTGAGTAATGTTTCCAATTTGAGTCCACTGATTTCAAAACTCAGAGTGGAGTCAGTAGATCAAAGAAGATTTAAAAAAATTGAATATCTGTCTAGATCTGTCACTAGCGGTATGTTGGAGCCAGCTTATGCTGGCCTGTGATCAACAACCATTATATTTTCCCCATTGTGAGTCAGTTGTTAAACATAGTCACTGTTAAGAACTAAATAATATAATCTTATATTTATATAAATTATATTAAAGAATAAAATTAACATATATTCAAAACCCATTACTTTCTAAATATTTTGTTATACTTTTAAATCTATGGTCTTGGAGTTATTTAGATCCATCTGCATGATGGAAATACTATAGAACAGGATTGTGTATCTTTTCCCAACTCCGCTTTCAATGACATGATGTTGAAGCTGGTCCTGGAGAAAGTATTTATACCATGGAAGCAGGAAATGCTAAAAATCAGGATTTTATTTATTGTCTTGCTGATTGTCTAGACTTGAGAATGTGATTTTAAGGTTAATGTAGATTAAACTTATAAGTATGTTGTCTCTATAGGTGTATATTGTGATTAGTGCAAAGACATGAAGAAACACTCTTCCTGAATTCAAAAAATATTATATAAGTCTACAGGGAAATCACTATGCCATTGACAAACAAATGAAGTTTGGCATATCTTTTTATTATTTTCACTTTCATCTTACTTGTTAACATACATGAAAATATCAGTCAACATTTAGTCAGCGTGTTTGTCAATGGCATGAGTGACTTTTTGATGAATCAGAGAGTAATCAAGTATCTATCTGTCAGCTGACTTTGTAACACCCCTGTTGATAATAGAAACTCACAATAGGTAATTCCCTGGTGGCCCCATGGTTAAGACTCTGCCCTCTTACTGCCGAGGGCCCGGGATTATTCCCCAGTTGGGCAACTTAGATCCCACAAGCTGTGTGGTATGACAAATAAATGAAAGGAAAAAAACCTCACAGTAGATTTTGTAAGAAATAGTAAATCATAGTTATAGCTTTACATAATTTTAAACAAAGAGTATTGCCTATTTTGTTATTATTTGTAAACCTGGTTACAGTTCTTTATATCTGTTTATAACAAATGTATGTATGTGTAACAAATATATATATATGCATACTCTTTTACCCCTGAGAGCTGGCCATTAAGCTGTTATCAGCATACAGTTGATTGGGTGCTATTTGGTCTAAAAACAAGTCCGAGAAACTCTGCATCTTGGTCTCAACATAGCTTTAGGTTTGTGGGGGCCCACAAGGAGATTAAGAAGCTTTACAAGAAATGATTTGACCTGAAAACCATCATGAAGACTTTGAGAAAGGATTACCATGGTAGTATTTTGGCTCTAGTGCCAACTTATTTATTTTTTCTTAACAGAAGAAGCTGTTTATGAATTATTTGTACTATTTAGATTTTTATGGATAATAAAATTAAAGTGAAATTGTAGCAAATTTAGATCAACATAGATTTTCTGCCTAATCATTTAGTGTTTTTGGTTAGTGTTTCTCTGAATAAGGAATTTAAGAAATATTGCAATCATGGATGTTACCTATTATATTCCCCAGCTGAACTATAGTTATATATATATGTATATATACTTACATTAGGTAAGAGTACAGATTTAAATATAGTTATATAGATATATGTAGATAGACCAAAATGACATAATATGCTCTTAAAAGTGAGGAACATTTATGATATGTTCTTGAAAGTGAAGTTTTAGATGCCACCTGTTTAGAAAGTGGAGGTTGGCCCCACGTTCTGATGAGAATGCCCTGAAAGAGAAAAGGACTCACAGTCACTAAGGACTGAATCATGAAGCAGAATAGTCAACCTGCAGGAATGAAAGCTTAGAAGCCCATGGGTGCTAAGTCGCTTCAGTTACGTCTGACTGTTTGCAACCCCTATGGACTGTAGCCCGCCAGGCTCTGCCTGATCATGGAGTGGGTTGCCATGCCCTTCTCCAGGAGATCTTTCCAAGCCAGGGATCAAAGCCTGCATCTCTTATGTCACTATGGGAGAGATCTGTACATATGGAAGGTTTTTAAAAAATGTTAGAGAAAGACTGGGCTTATTCTGGGTGGTTTCAGAAGGTTTAACAATCCCAATGGATTTGTAGGGAGGTGAATTTGGCACAGTGTAAGGAGAATTATCTAATAACTAGAACTATCCAAAATTAAAAATTAAAATGTACTTCCTAAGAGGTGAATTTTTTTTTTTTTTTTGTCATTAAAAGTCCTCAAGCAGAGCTGAGAGTTGTTATAGACGGAATTCAGATGATCTTTGTGGTCACGCTTCCAATTCTATAATTTTGTGCATTACTTGACTGCTCATTGTATATTAAACCCAAAGCAGGAGCCAGCCCTTGTACCTGTGCTCGCTTATTTGAAAACTGGCTGACCATGTCAGTTCAAAAAATTAAAAATTGAAATTAATCTTTCAGATGTGAACAGGTGAAATACACACGTGATCATATGCTACTTTTAAATAAGTGAATTCTGGTAAAATCACATTGAAACAAATCCCTCTACAAAGAAGTATTCTCTATAACAAAAATGTTTCTGTGTTCTGGATATAGCATATAGCATGCGAGCCCTGTTATCTATTAATAGTAGATGACATATTGTATGCTTCTAGGATGTGCTATGCTTGATCACGAATTTCATCTTTGCCCACTCATTTCCCAATACACTTATTTTACAGCTAAAAAAGTGGGCAGGGAAAAGAGGAAACATTCAAAAACACTGTTTAAACTGAGTTGCCACTGGTAAGCTATTTCAATAAGTAGCCACAATTGCATAGGCCATGAGAATTGAGTGGGGTATTTTTTGTTTTACTTTAAAAATACATTATACCCTCCAGGGGCCAATTAGCCCCACAAATCAGTGTTTTGCTTGAAAAAGTTCATAGATCAAATGAACAGAAATGAATCTTGACTTGCACTCTGGAATATTAATTATATTTGGCATGTAGCTATATGATAACTAGGTATTGAAAGGATCTGTGTTGATTAACAATGCTAATCAGAATTCTAAAGTTTCTCTTCCCCAGAGAAAAGATACTGCCATCTTAAGCTATTGTGGATTAGATGTTTATAATTTTAATGCCCTAATTAACTGTTCTTGATTTTTACAAGACAGTTGCAATGTTTAATTTTTAATTTCATTCATAGACAGGGAAAAAATTATTTCCAGGGATCAGAAAATTCACACAAATATCCTAGTTTTATTCTTGAGCCAGTTTAGAATATAAATTACAAAGAAATAAAGAGAAACATAAGGAAAAATTTTGAAATATATCATTGTCTTGAATTTAAACTAAAGGGTGTCTCTTGCTACCCATTTTATGAAACTGTATCGTTATTGTTTGCAAAGCAGTGAGAGTAGAGAGACAGTGTCCTTGGTTTACTCAATTCAGGTGCTCAGTCGTGTCCGCCTCTTTGAGACCCCATGGACTTCAGCATGCCAGGCTTCCCTGTCCACCACCAACTCCCCAGAGCCTACTCAAACTCATGTCCATCACGTTGGAGATGCCATCCAACCATCTCATCCTCTGTCATCCCCTTATCCCCCTGCCTTCAATCTTTCCCAGCATCAGGGTCTTTCCCAATGACTCGGTTCTTCCCATTAGGTGGAGTTTCAGGTTCAGCATCAGTCCTTTCAATGAATATTCAGGACTGATTTCCTTTAGGATGGACTGGCTGGATCTCCTTGCAGTCCAACTGACTCTCAAAGTCTTCTCCAACACCACAATTCAAAAGCATCAATTCTTCGGTGTCCAGCTTTCTTTATAGTCCAACTCTCACATCCATACATGACTACTGAAAAAACCATAGCTTTGACTAGACACACATTTGTTGGTAATTTCTCTGCTTTTTAGTATGCTGTCTAGGTTGGTCATAGCTTTTCTTCCAAGGAGCAAGCATCTTTTAATTTCATGGCTGCAGTCACCATCTGCAGTGATTTTGGAGCCCCCCAAAAATAAAGTCTCTCACTGTATCCGTTGTTTCCCCATCTATTTCCCATGAAGTGATGGGACCAGATGCCATGATCTTCGTTTTCTGAATGTTGAGCTTTAAGCCAACTTTTTCACTCTCCTCTTTCACTTTCATCAAGAGGCTCTTTAGTTCTTCTTCACTTTTTGCCATAAGGGTGGTATCATCTGTGATCTGAGATTATTGATATTTCTCCTTGCAATTTTGATACTAGCTTGTGCTTCACCCAGCCTGGCATTTCACATGATGTCCTCTGCATATAAGTTAAATAAGCAGGGTGACAATATATAGCCTTGATGTACTCCTTTTCCAATTTGGAACCAATCTGTTGTCCTATGTCCAGTTCTAACTGTTGCTTCCTGACCTGTGTACAGATTTCTCAGGAGGCAGGTAAGATGGTGTGGTATTCCCATCTCTTTAAGAGTTTTACACAGTTTGTTGTGATCCATACAGTCAAAGGCTTTGGTGTAGTCAATAAAGCAGAAGTAGATGTTTTTCTGGTATTCTATTGCTTCTTCGATGATCGAACAGATGTTGGCAATTTGAACTTTGGTTCCTCTGCCTTTTCTAAATCCAGCTTGAACATCTGGAAATTCACAGTTCACATACTGTTGAAGAAGCCTGGCTTGGAGAATTTCAAGCATTACTTTGCTAGCATGTGAAATGAGTGCAATTGTGTGGCAGTTTGATCATTCTTTAGCATTGTCTTTCTTTGGGATTGTAATGAAAACTGACCATTCCCGTCCTGTGGCTACTGCTGAGTTTTCCAAATTTGCCTGGATATTGAGTGCAGCACTTTCACAGCATCATCTTTCAGGATTTGAAATAGCTCCACTGGAATTCCATCACCTCCACTAGCTTTGTTCATAGTGATGCTTCCTAAGGCCCCCTTGACTTTGCATTCCAGGATGTCTGGCTCTAGGTGAGTTATCACACCATGTGGTTATCTGGGTCATGAAGATCTTTCTTGTACAGTTCTTCTATGTATTCTTGCCACTTCTTCTTAATATCTTCTGCTTCTGTTAGGTCTATACCATTTCTGTCCTTTATTGTGCCCATATTTGCATGAAATGTTCCCTTGGTATCTCTAATTTTCTTGAAGAGATCTCTAGTCTTTCCCATTCTATTATTTTCCTCTTTTTCTTTGGATTGATTGCTGAGAAAAGCTTTTTTATCTTTCCTTGCTATTCTTTGGAACTCTTCATTCAAATGGGTACATTTTTCCTTTTCTCTTTTGCCTTTCACTTCTCTTCTTTTCACAGCTATTTGTAAGGCCTCCTCAGACAACCATCTTGCCTTTTTGCATTTCTTTTTCTTGGGAATGGTCTTGATCACTGCCTCCTGTACAGTGTCACGAACCTCTGTCCATAGTTCTTCAGGCACTCTGTCTATCAGATCTAATCCCTTGAATCTATTTGTCACTTCCATTGTATAATCATAGGGGATTGATTTAGGTCGTACCTGAATGGTCTAGTGGTTTTCCCTACTTTCTTCAAGGTAAGTCTGAATTTGGCAATAAGGAGGTCATGATCTGAGCCACAGTCAGCTCCTGGTCTTGTTTGTGCTGACTGTATAGAACTTCTCCATCTTTAGCTGCAAAGAATATAATCAATCTGATTTTGATATTGACCATCTGGTGATGTCCATGTGTAGAGTCCTCTCTTGTTTTGTTGGAAGAGGGTGTTTGCTATGACCAATGCATTCTCTTGGCAAAACTTTGTTAGTCTTTGATCTGCTTCATTTTGTACTCCAAGGTCAATTTTGTTGCTCCAGGTATCTCTTGACTTCCTACCTTTGCATTCCAGTCCCCTATAATGAAAAGGACATCTTTTTGGGGTGTTAGTTCTAGGTCTTGTAGGTCTTCACAGAACTGCTCAGCTTCAGCTTCTTTAGCATTACTGGTCAGGGCATAGACTTGGATTACTGTGATACTAATTTTTTAAGCATCAGGAATAGGAAAGGAAAACATAAGTGAAATGAATATGCAACATTTGGTAGACTTTTAAAACAATACCACCAAACAATCTTTTCCTGGGGTAAGAGTTGATGTCTCAGAGGTTCCTGGCTGCATCAGCTCAGGCTACTCCTTGAGGCAGCCCATTAAGGGAAAACATACCTCATCTTTTCTTCTCAATCAGTATAAAAAGATTATTCAAGAAGAGAAGAGTTGAGGGAGTAGAAGATTTTTTTTAAGCTAAAGAAAGGAAATAAGAGTGTAAGTGAGTCAAAGTAAGATCATGACTCCTGATGACCTGGCTACCTCCCCAGTCAACTTACAAATGAGGTAGAAATTGAGGGCAAATTGGCTGTGATATTATTGCATCTCTCATCCTAGATTTGTTTATTTTCATTGCAAATTGGTTTTTCAGGGACTGAGCCTCAGAAACAGTTCATCTTTCCTTACTATAACCTAGGGAAGTGCCTCAGTTCAATAACATCTACCCCAGATCAAAATAATCTGTGAACCAAGCTTATAATGGAGATTCACCAAACTACATTTGCCTCCAACATGGTGCATCACGTGGTTATAGGCTGACTGAAGGTGACCAAGTGAAGACTGCATAAGTACCACTTACCAGGAAAAAAAATCCCAGGAAAACTCCCCTCACATCATACTTACGATATATGGGGTGGTCAGAGTTGTACCTCTTAAGTAGTACTTTAATAAAACCCTAATCTGAGGTCCACCAGGGTGCTAGACTATAAAGTTTACAAAAATGCATGAATGCTTTTGTATATAGGTAAGCGTGTATTGAATATGGACATGGAATTGCATACAAAAGTACTTAGATCTCTCTCACACACATGCACACAAACATTACAGAGGAAGTGATTGGATAAAGCCAAATTTCTTTGTCATTTTTGTTATCATGAACAGTCAAGTGATGGTGATGGTGGTCATAATTATCACTTTTCACCTGATAGTAAAAATCTTATCCATCTTAGAGAAATTTAAATAAGAGGTAAGCTCATTCATTTATTCTTAAGGGTTAGAATGAATATTTGACTGTAGGAATTTAGCATGTACCCTTCATGGGTCAATGGGTATGTGAGTCTTAAACCTCTTTAGGTGGTGATTATTCTAATAGAAACCTTCCTCCAGCCCCTTGCCTTTCTAAGGCCCAAAGCAATATTCCATATTTCTTAGAAGAAATGAGGTCAAATGTGGGGAAAGTGCAGATAAACAGTATCATTCACATGGAAATCATCACTTCAAGTTAATAAAAACATGATTTTTCTGGGAAAAAAAAAGAAAATGGAACAGATTTTTGATTGTATTAAAGGCAAGGAATTTCATTTTAAAAAACTGTTGTTGGCAAGATGCAGAATTATAGTTTTATGCTATTAAAATGAAGTTATTAACTCTTATGGCAAAAGAAGATGATTGTCCTTTAATAATAATTTTTTGTGTTGTGAGCACTGTGCTGCTAATTAGAGAAATTCCCAAGGTATCTTAGGCAAAGAGGAATTTTAAATTTTATAGAAGATGCATAGCAAATTACTTAAATACTTACATGAGTTCATATGTAGATAGCTAGGTAGGTAGGTACAGATTTGTGCTTGTGTTACATGCCTGTACTCCTTTGATTTACACAGGTGTAAATTATAGTGATTAGGCAGCTAAAATACATAATAGCAGTTAAAATATGTGTAATTAACAGTTTATATTACCTGTTGTGAAGAGAGAAGAGATACCCCCATTATTAGGTCAACAAAGAAAGCGAGCCTTTAGGATTATTGGCCTTACTCTTCATTTCCAAATGAGAACTATGAGACCGGATTGGATCCCATGATCCTGCAGCCATTGAGGGGAAGCCAGACCCAACCGAGGTCTCCTGACTTTCTGTCCAACATTACTCAGCTCTCTGTTTTAATACTAATAACTAACCTCTCAGTTATTACTTGGTGAGGTGTCAGGAGGTGTGATGAGCACCCTGTCTTTTTTCTTGGTAAACTTCAGCTTCTTTTCATCTTTATTAAATCTCAGCTTTCCTCCAAACCTTCAAAGCTTTTCCACTATGCCTTCGATTTATGTTTCTTTTCATTCCTCCTCTGTGTTTGTTTTCCAATATTTGGAGCTCCAAAGTGGCAGCTCCAGTTAGAAGTCCCTCCTTATCCCTCTCTGGAGGCTGCTCTTCTACCTCCCACTGAGATTTCACATCTGTAACAGCCAGACCAGGGCTTGCTTAATCCACACAGAGGTGTCTTTGATTGCCGGAACTCTTTAGAAGTGAGAGCAGAAAACTTTTCTGTATTTACTGAGACAAGAGTCAAGTTGTGTTTTGAGGAAAGGTAGTTGTTGCTCAAGTTGAAGCTCCCTGAACTCAGGTGTCAGGTTTATTTGCTTCCCACATGCCATCATTTTTCAAAAATTGAAGTATAGTTGATTTATAATGTTGTTTTAGCTTCAGGGGTATAGTATACATAATTTATTACAAATATTGAGTATAGTTGCTTGTGCGATACAATAGGTCCTTGTTGGTTATCTTTTTTACATATAGCAGTGTGTTTATGTTAGTCTCAAGCTCCTAATTTATTCTTCCCCCTTTCCCCTTTAGTATCCATAAGTTTGTTTTCTATGTCTGTGAGTCTATTTCTATTTTTAAAAAATTTCTTTTGTACCATATTTTTAGATTCCACATATATGTAATATTGCATATGTGTCTTTTCTGTTTGGCTTACCTCACTTAGTATGACAATCTCTAGGTCCATACATGTTGATGCAAATGGCACTAGTTCATTCTTTTTTGTGGCCGAGTAATATTCCTGGGATTTCTTTGGAAGGAATGATGCTAAAGCTGAAACTCCAGTACTTTGGCCACCTCATGCGAAGAGTTGACTCATTGGAAAAGACTCTGATACTGGGAGGGATTGGGGGCAGGAGGAGAAGGGGATGACCGAGGATGAGATGGCTGGATGGCATCACTGACTCGATGGATGTGAGTCTGAGTGAACTCCGAGAGATGGTGATGAACAGGGAGGCCTGGCGTGCTGCGATTCATGGGGTCGCAAAGAGTCGGACACGACTGAGCGACTGAACTGAACTGAATATTCCATTGTATACATGAACTACACCTTCAGATATGACTATTTTTAACAGGGGGAAGAATGAGAGGATGTGGCAAAAATAAAATGAAGAAAGATCTCCTTTTTAAAAAGGCATCTTCTCTTTGTATAATGTAGGTTTGTGGCTCTGTCAGTGGCTCTTATCTGAATTATGGAAGCATTTATTGGTTATGGGCCAAATTCAACTCTGAGCACTTGTTCCCATTTACAGATGAGAAAGTAAGAGATTGTTCTTAGTTAACTAACTCATTCATTTTCTTACAGTAAAGTAGGGTACATCTACTCAGCAGATCTGTACCTGGGTTTTATCTTTGGCACTGAGACATTCAGAGCCATCTCTAGTTCAATTTGGCAAGGCAGTTGTTATCATTATCACTATCATTTATTGAGCATTTATGTGATGCCAGGCACTTTACTAAGCACTTTACATATATAATCTCATTTAATCTCACAACACCTTGACATGGCTATCATCTATGTTTTGCAGATGAGAAAATGAAGAAATAGGTTAACTCTTTAATATTACACAACCCATAAACGAGAAGAGAGCCCGCCATGCAATTGAATTCCAGAGTGCCATAACTCAAGCATCTCTTGCTGATACAATGGCCAAGAGGAATCAGAAACCCAGGTTAGAAAGGTTCAATGAGAACAAACTATCAGGGCTGCTAAGGAAGCAAAACAGGCTATGCAAGCATCTCGAAGGACAGGAATGGCTGCTGCAAAGGCTCCCACAGAGGCAGCACCTAAGCAAAAGATCGTGAAGACTGTGAAGGTTTCTGCTTCTTGACTTGGTGGAAAACACTAAGTTAGTGTTTTTAAAACAAAAATCTGAGTATAACTTAAAAAAAACCAGCAACAACAACAACGAACAATGAGGAAAGAAGGATTTGAAGCCAAGTTTTTCCAATTCCCAAAGCCCTTCTCTTTTCCTCTAAACTATTGATCTAAGCTCCCTAATGTCCCAGTCATGGTGGCTCAGACAGTAAAGAATCTGCTTGCAATGTTGGAGACGCAAGTTAGATCCCTGAGTAGGGAAGATATCCTGGAGAAGGGAATGGTTGCCCACTCCAGTATTCTTGCCTGGAGAATTCCATGGACAGAGGAGTCTGGCAGGCTACAGTCCATGGGGTCGCAAAGAGTCAGACATGACTGAGCAGCTAACACTTTCAACCACTTTAAACAGGATATTTGGTGCTTTCACTCTCTGCAGACCTATGCCCTTCTCTTTTTCCAGAACATCTTTCTCTCTTCCCTCTGGTGTTAGGTACCTTGATAATGTCTCTCCAAATAAAAAAATCTTCAGATTTTTCATTTATACTCAGATTTTTATGTAACACCTTCTAAGAGTATTTGCACATCAAGGAGAAAAAGTCTTAGAAAAAAAAAAAAAAAAAAAAAAAAGAATTTTAGGAAGAAATTTTGGGGTTCAAGGGTGAATTAAGCACCTATTCTGATTTCTCTGAAATGACTTTATGTTGTGGTTACCTTCATATTTGTATGTGGAACTTGAGAAAACTCCCTTTTCAAAGTGAATTACAGCCAAAAGTTGCTTATCAATTTTGTGCTTTTGGAAAGATAGGCTTATTTCAAGAGAATTCACCAGTGTGTACCCAGAAAATTACTTAATAGCAAATAAATTATTGCTTCACTTGTTGTATAATAAATTCCTATGATAATAAATCTGTGTAGTTGCTGAAAGCCTGAGCTTGGGGGTGTGGAGCAGCAGAGAAGTAAACAGAAATGACTCACAAGGAAGGACAAAACTTGAGTTACCAAATTATCCTCCCCAGAAAACCAACTCCCAAATTGATAGCCCCAGGTGAGAGATAAAACAAACAAAACCAAATGAAAGCATGACAGAAGACTTTTGGTTAAATATGAGAGATTGAGAACACATGCATTTCTCTCTACTTGCTACCAAAACACAATAATAACCACAAAGGAATTTTTAAAGGTATAAAACTCTAAGGACAAAGAGGAGGAAAGAGGAGATGGTCCTGAACAGGGTCTGTCAACAAGCTTTTAGAAGAGGGGAAATGGATGAGTAATAACTGATGTAACTGAGAAAAGACAGTGTGAGCCCTTACTGCAGCCAATTCACGTGCCAGAGGTCCCAGTCCTCTCTGGAACTTGGAGGTGCCTAATCCCTCTGCACAGTGTATGATAGGGAAACAAGAGCATTGGTTGAAATCTTATAAAGGGCAATTGGAGCTCCAAGATTTTTTTCATCCCCCCTCAGAAAGTTTCTCCCCAACCCAGTGGAGACAGCAACCTCATTCTCTAGGGAAACTGAAACAAAGAGAGTCAGACCAACTCAGACATCCAGGAACAACCAGACTAATAAGGGGGAACCCAAAGGTCTGAAAACAAAGGCAGAGTGAGAACCGGACCTACAGAAGTTGGACTCTCGATTCCCATTCCCTGTTCAGCCTCTAGAACACCAATAGTTGGTCTTACTCCCTCATATCACCACCACCACCACATTCTCCCTTAAACAGAAGATTAGAGGAATCTTCTCTAGAGAAATGGTGTTAGCCCAGTGGAAAAAACCTACAGGGATGACATTGAGTGTTCCCCAGCAAAATGTCTGGTTCTCTGCCTAATAAATTGTAAGCTGATAAAATCTACCAATGTATAGTGGGCTCAATCAGTGTTTTATTGCTGTGCTTTTATATAACTACTGACAGCCAAGGATTACCTAATATTAGAGGAAAACCTTCAATATGAAAGGAAGATGATAAAGAAACAGCTATGGGAGAGGAGTTCTTAAAAATGGAACTAAATATCAGTTCAGTTCAGCTCAGTCGCTCAGTCGTGTCTGACTCTTTGCGACCCCATGAATTGCAGCACCCCAAGCCTCCCTGTTCATCACCATCTCCCGGAGTTCACTCAGACTCACGTCCATCGAGTCCGTGATGCCATCCAGCCATCTCATCCTCTGTTGTCCCCTTTTCCTTCTGCCCCCAATCCCTCCCAGCATCAGAGCCTTTTCCAATGAGTCAACTCTTCACATGAGGTGGCCAAAGTACTGGAGTTTCAGCTTTAGCATCATTCCTTCCAAAGAAATCCCAGGGCTGATCTCCTTCAGAATGGACTGGTTGGATCTCCTTGCAGTCCAAGGGACTCTCAAGAGTCTTCTCCAACACCACAGTTCAAAAGCATCAATTCTTCGGC
>SJYT01005165.1:500678-586204 GCA_006410635.1 Cephalophus harveyi
TTTTTTTTTTTTTTCAGAGTAATGTGAGGTTCAGAACAAAATTAAGAGGAAGGTGCAAAGGTTTCTTATATACCTCCTGCTCACGTGCATAGCTTCCCCCATGATTGATCTCCCCCATCTGAGTGGTATATATTTTTTTATAATTGATTGACTGAAGCCGGCCAGACTCCTCTATCCATTGAATTCTCCAGGCAAGAATACTGGAATGGGTAGCTATTCCCTTCTCCAGAGAATGAATCTTCCCAAAACAGGGACTGAACCCAGGTTCCCTGCACTGCAGGTGGACTCTTAGCCATCTGAGCCATCAGGGAAGCTGTATTGACGTATCATTAACTCCTACAGTCTATGTTGGGGCTTACTCTTGGTGCTATACATTTTGTAGGTTTGGATACATGTAAATGACATGTATCCATCATTATAGTTTTATACAGAGAAGTTTTAAGAGCTTCTTCAGTTCCCATTTAACCTTATTCTTGGGATGGAGTCTTTCAAAAATCCCAAGAAAAAGTTCCTCCTTGGCAAGCCCTGAACTCCAATTTTAATTGCTTCATCCTCACAAGATTACTCCGTTCAGCTTCTTGGCCCCATAAGTCACCACTTTGTGATTAGCTTCTATGCCACTCAGATGCCCCACTGGAGTCATCAGATACCTCTAGCAGTAAAACAGCACCAATTGGCTGGCTCGCCCCTCTGGATTTGCCTTCTCTCTAGAATCCTAGCTTTTCAAGCCTTAGTAGTTCTCAGAGGTCTTCAAAAATGATTAGTGTTTTTATAATTGACCAAGCTGATATAATTTTCTGGGTGCTCTCTGTAGGATCAGTGGTCTGAAGCAAACTAGACCGCCAGAATCAGAAGCGGAATTCCCTTCCTCAGCACTCTTTGGTAGTATGTAGGTTTCTTTCATGCGGTCATTTTCTATTGCATTCTATTCAATGTAAATATGTATCTTCAGGCCAAATTGGGCAGTGATGGCTCTGGAATAGATAGAATTTATGAGGACTGGTATAATTATAGGAAGATATCATAGTTATGAAAAATAGTTCAGGTCTGTGGAAGCACAAGGAACTTGGGATGAGGAGAGGCAGAATCATAAGCTCAGTATTGGAGTCGTGTCAGATCCCACATCTGGCAAGTGTTGTGTTCTCCACCTAGAAACCACCCTCCACTTAGTCAAGGGGAGCCGGAGCGGCCTTTTATTTGGTAATGGAGATGGGAGACATTTGTAAAGGAATAGGGCACGCTGGAATTTAAAAGGGTGAAGGATGGAGTAACGGGAAAGGACATTTTGCCTCAATTTCTACTTTTCAGACACAGCAATTGAACATTATCAAAGGAGCCAGTTAAGTATAAATAAGTAAATGGTAGCACCACTTTCAAAACAGTAGCCAATTCACCAGTCTACGGGGTCTACAAGAACATCGGCTCCAGTGACTTTTCCCACAGTTACGTCCAGTGCTAGCCCAGTGCCCAGCACACGGGAGCTACTCATTAGGTTTGTTGTTTCGTTTTGTTTTTCAAGAAACAATGGTTGGAACTAAAAACCTTCTAGTGTGGCTTCCTTTCTTAGAGCTGAAACTAAGAACTTTGTGTACCGCCAGTTTAACCCTCTTATTTTATACATGAGAAAGCTATGGTTTGTATTTGTTGGGTTTTTGCTGAAAGCAGATTATAATCAGCAGACAACAGAACCTAAAAGCACAGCCTTACGATTTAGACTTTGTTATGAAGTTACAGATGTAAAAGGAGGTGTACAACACTGTAGGTGCATAAATACGCAGAAACACAAGTATACATCCATGCAAATCATTTTGCCTAAGAAGCCGGATAAAGGACACTTGGGAGTTATTGAAGGAAATTCTGAGTGAATCATCCAGAAAGCAGAGGAAGCTGCCCTCCCGAACGTGCCCTCCGGTGTCCTGGAAAGAATCTACCTGAGAAGACTCTTCCACATATTTTCTTCTGCAGTGAGTTTGAGCAAGTTGGTTAAAGTGATTTAATATAGGCAAACCTTGTATTTTCTAATTGGATGCTTGCCTTCCACTGTTTTGACAAAATTGTCTCTAATTCTACCTTCCAGGGGAGAATCATCTGCTGTCAATGTTTGGCCATTGTCATTTAAGCTCATGCAAATGTGGGCTTAAAAGACAAGACTGTATTTAAGTCAAATGTCCAGGCTGATTTTGGAAATCAGACTCCTATTGCTGTCTGGGATAATTATCAAAATGTGGATCCCAACAAAATAATTCTGTTTCAGCCAGCATCTGTAAGTTCAGATCAGGAAGTGGGTGAAGACTGACTTTTTTTTTTCTTTATTAGATTCTCTATGGAGAAAAAAATAAAACCCCTCATTTCAAATTTGTATACAATGATACTTTGCTGACATATTATCTGCGGAAATCAATGCAGCACCAAGCCAGCTAATTCAGAGTGGAGTTGTTTTGCAACAATTTAGAACATAGCCTGGGAATGAGCTATTCAACCAGCCTACATTAAAATTAATTTGATAAAGTATACATTAGCACCCTTGACAGTTCTCTGAGTATGGATTTTAATAGATCAGGGTACAGGGGGCTTGGCTAGGAAAATCAGAACCTCTTCTCCGAATTGGAGAAAGAAATTTGCCGTCTCACCCTCCCACACTGCGGGACTAAACCCTTCAGCTCTCAGCACAGTACATCAAATTTAAGAGTCTTTAAATATTAAATATCAGTGTGCACCATGGAATGTAATAAACCCACTTTTCAAATAATGTTTCATTCCCCGACATCAAAATGTGTGAGGAGTTTTCTTTTAAATATACTGTAGAAGTTAATTAAGTTCACTCAAGTTTATGGCATAGATTCACTAAGACTACATTGGGATATTTACGACCCACCCAGAATGCAACTCAGTGAAACTTTTGATATGTTGATAAGTGATAAGGATGTCATTTGAGGTTTATTTTTTAATAATAATTTAATTGTCATTGTAAAATGCCTCATAGTTAGGACAGATTAAATTGCCACCAAAACCATTACTAAAATTCATAACCTCTATAAATGTAAAGTGTTTGCTGCTGTATCATAAATAACAGCACTTGTTCCAGGAAAATGAGGAGCCTGAAATAAATTAAGGAAACCAAAACATATAAATGCATTAGATTGCAACAGTTTCTGGCTGGTGATGGGAAGGCAGCCGAGTGGGGAGGTGGATTCTTTTACTGAGCGAGGGTTACTTGTGATCTCAATAAATCTTGGGTCCTGGAGGATTTCTTGGGTGTAATTTACCTTACTGGCACATTTGGAGGGTACTGCCTCTATTGAGTGAGGACGAGCGAGAGAATCTGTAAACTGGAAGAAACTCTTATCACTAGCAAGGTGACCTTGTCCAAGTTGCACTGTCTTTTTGAGTTTCAAGCTTCTTGTCTGCAAAATGGGACCATGTTTTCCCACTGTTCCGAGGGCAAAGAGCCAAACTGAGTCCCTTTTTGTTCTAATATATCCACTAGACTTGTCTGAATAGTCCCTTTCCTTGGGAAGACTTCTTTGTTCTCAGGTAGGCCTGGACCTTGTCTTTCTGCCATTCATCTAGCGCCATTTGTCATGGGTTCTCATCATCATCATTATTTTATTAAAAAAAAATCATAGTATTTTAAAGCAGTTTCACACTCAAGAGAAGAATTATAAGAATAGTATGGAGTTTCATCTGAAGCTGTAAACTCTGGCCACCTGATGTGAAGAACTGACTCCTTGGAAAAGACCCCAGTGCTAGGAAAGATAGAAGGCAGGAGGAGAAGGGGATGACAGAGGATGAGATGGCTGGACACCATCACCGACTCAATGGACATGAGTTTGAGTAAATTCCGGGAGTTGGTAATAGATATGAAAGCCTGGCGTGCTGCAGTCCATAGGGTTGCAAAGAGTCAAACGTGACTGAGTGACTGAACTGAACTGACCTGAACTGATGGAGAACTCTTGTATGCCATTTGTCCAGAGATTCCACTTAATAATTCCCAGTATCTTCCTTCTTAATAGAAAAGATCAATCAAGGATCATGTGTTGCATCTAGCTATCATGTTACTCTAGTCTTTTTCAGTCTGAATCCATATCTTGGTGTGTCTTGACTTTTATGACCTTAAAATCTTATGGAGTATAGGCCAGGCATTTGGTACAATGTCCCTCAATTTGAGTTTTTCATGTGGTTGCTATTAAATGCTCAGAGACTGGTTTTGCTTATCAGAGTATGAGTCAGTCAAGGTCAGAGTCTGGGCTGTTCGTTTTTGTAACCATGTACCCCTTACATGAAAAGACATATAGAAGTTGCATAATAGATCTCAATGGGATAAGTATATCAATAAATCCCTTGGTATATTTACAAATATGTTTTCATATGTTTAAGAGGTATGTACAGGCTCTGTGAGAGAAATTCTCTTAAATTTTCTAATTTCACCTTTTGGTACATGGAGATTCTGAGTCAGGGGCAGGGTTACTTTGATGTTGGAATGGGTGGCTTTTAGGAATAACTGGGATAGAATATTAAAGAGAAGGGCTGGCTGATTTATCCATAGAACTAGCATCTACCTTAAACATGGGAAGTCACTCAGTCATGTCCAACTCTTTGTGACCCCATGGACAGGAGATTCTGAGTCAGGGGCAAGGTTACTTTGATGTTGGAATGGGTGGCTTTTAGGAATAACTGGGATAGAATATTAAAGAGAAGGGCTGGCTGATTTATCCATAGAACTAGCATCTACCTTAAACATGGGAAGTCACTCAGTCATGTCCAACTCTTTGTGACCCCATGGACTGTAGCCCACCAGGCTCCTCTGTCCATGGGATTCTCCAGGCAGGAATACTGGAGTGGGTTGCCATTTCTTTCTCCAGCCTTAAACATACTGAACTGATGTGGAACTCACACAGAGAAGTAGACATGGAGACCACGTGTAATTCATCATCTGTGTTCATTAGAAATTTTAAAAAATTACAAGAAAAGCAGAAAGTGCTTCTGATCACTGGAGCCATGGGTCATTAGATAGATTTGGTACTCACCCTGGCTCAGAGACATTGTTTGGACTGATTTCTGCTCTTGAAAGAACTCCAGAACTTTACTCAGTGGGAAGAAGAACCAACATTGGGTTGAGAGCTAAAAGATTTGGATTTCAGTTTTGACTCAGCTTCTTTCTTTCTCTGTGATCTTGAAGAGATCACTTTCTGTCTCTGGACCTCCATTTCCTCACATGTAAAATGAAGGGGGCTGTGATGATCCAGGGTTCCCTTCCATTTCACGTAGACCGTGACTGATCTCTGTGTGGCCTGAAGGCTTGGGGAGATGAGGAAACTGCCAGGTCACTTCTGAGGAATGCAACTATGGGGTCATTCAAATTGGGAGGTGGAGATGACCCAGCGTGTTCACCGTCTCCTAGCTGAGTTCTTGTTGTTCTTTCAAAGTCAGAGCCCAACTAGAGAATGATTATAAACTTGTGAGACACTCAGGATAAAAGGAGACTGAGAAAGAATGAGAAAGTTTAACTTCCTGGCCTTTGCAGCCAATTACAGCACATACCCTCCAAGTCAGGCGTCCCCACTGCGTTTAACAACCCAGCATGAAATAGCCTTGAAGAGACTTCACAATTCCTCTCTCAGACATGAAATAAAACAAAAGATTCCTTATTAGTGTGCTGAAAACCTAGGGACAGTAACCAGGAAAAAAATAATAAAGTTATAAAAGTTCTTTCATTTTTAATAGGATTTTGTGTTAGTATTGTAAATTAATGTAAATGTCACTTTAAAAGAGAAATCAGAATAAAATCCTAATAAAGTTGGATAGCACCGCAGGGGTGGTGAGTAAATTGAGAGAATATCTGATTAGATTTCAAATGTTGCTTTTTAATTTGTGGGCCTGCTCTTCTCCCAGTTTATTAGATGTGCTGGTTCAGAGTGAGTTTCTTGGGCTTGAAGGAACTGCATCTTACTTCTAATTCCATATTAACCAGTAGATCACAGAGATTTCTGTTTAGCATTTGTTTGCATTATGTTTTTGCACGTGTTTCAAATTATTAGTGAATTCCTTTGAGAAGGTCAAATGGTAGGTTCAACCAACAAATGACCTGCAAAGAATTTGGAGCCAAGGAGGTTAAGCAAATTGAGAACAATGACAAACAAAAGCAGACGCATTTCCTGGTATGTGTCTATCAGGGCTAGTCCAGTTTCTGGACGATGGAGATTGAGCCTCACTCATATATCTCATCAAGTAGATCTATATCTCCATATCATGGCCTTGTAGTAAATGTTGATGGAGTTAAAGGTTTTGCCAGCACTGGGCTTTGCTGGTAACTTTTTAATAGCAGAGAGATTCACATAGACAATTTACAATTGAGTCTTTGCTAACCCCACCCTCATCTACATCTCATTAGGATCTCGCAACAGCCAGGAGCCCTGGGAAGGAGACCTCTCCATAATTACTGGAAACTATAACTGGCTGCAGAGCCAGGAAATTAGAAGTTTAGTTCTGACTTAGCCACGCACTAGCTGGGTGACCATGAGCGTCACACCTTTGCTATGATACCCATTTTCCTTCTCTGGAGGAGTGGGTCAGACTAGATCCATGTGTCCCACCCAACGCTGGTCCCATGAGATACTTCTTGATTAAAGGGCTCTGTGGTTAACCATGTTTGGAGAAAGATGTGAACCACACGCATCTTGAAGAGATGCACAGCACACTGGAGCACATTAAAGACTGTGAAAAGGCCAGAAGCAAAGAAATCTGTTTGGCAGCTATTGTACCAAAATGTACATGATCTAAGGATTCTGTTTCTGAGAAAAACCCATTGACATCCTTTAGATGTTTTGTAGAGCATCTCAAAGAGCTCTTCCAACTCTAATATTTTTTGTTTATGGGTGACTATTTCTCTTTTACAGATAAGAAAATCCGAGACTCAGAGAGAACAAGTAACCAGATCAAAGACACATTTGAACAGATAGTTTAACCCCTGTTTTAGAAGCTTGATATGAGTTCCTTTCTTCAACAATTTTTATTCTACAAACAATGGAGAACCACATGACCTATCTATTCCTTGTGGCCACATTTACATCTAAATCTATAGCTCAGTTTAGTTCAGTAGCTCAGTTGTGTCCGACTCTTTGCGACCCCATGAATCACAGCACACCAGGCCTCCCTGTCCATCACCAACTCCCGGAGTTCACTCAGACTCACGTCCATCGAGTCCGTGATGCCATCCAGCCATCTCATCCTCGGTCGTCCCCTTCTCCTCCTGCCCCTAATCCCTCTCAGANACTATAACACCAACATCAAATATCTACTGTGATAGAGAATATATGATGTTTCACTACACCAATTTCATTTTACTTCTGGGAGAGAATCCTCCTGAAATGCAGGAGAGGCAGGTTCGATCCCTGAGTTAGGAAGATCCTCTGAAGAAGGAAATGGCACCCCACTCCAGTACCCTTCCCTGGGAAATCCCATGGACAGAGGAGCCTGGTGGGCTAGAGTCCATGGGGTTGTCAGAGTTGGACACAACTTAGTGACTAAATAGCAGCAACAGACAGGCTTGCTACATGCAGATTAGGCTGCCTAAACCTTTTGTGCAAACCTTCACTATATTTCCCTTTTCCCTTCTCTCTGGATCAAATGCAGGTGATCCAGAGGTAGACACTCAGGCATTAGAAGATGGTGGAGTCCTTCAGTGGAAGAGCTTGGATACTTGTATGTTAATACTGTCTCTTATACACATCTAGATGTGTATAAGAGACAGCTTCTTTTCACAGCTATTTGTAAGGCCCCCGCAGGCAGCCATTTTGCTTTTTTACATTTCTTTTCCATGGTGATGGTCTTGATCCCTGTCTCCTGTAAAATGTCATGAACCTCCATCCATAGTTCATCAGGCACTCTATATATCAGATCTAGGTCCTTAAATCTATTTCTCACTTCCACTGTATAATCATAAGGGATTTGATTTAGGTCATACCTAAATGGTCTAGCAGCTTTCCCTACTTTCTTCAATTTAAGTCTGAATTTGGCAATAAGAAGTTCATGATCTGAGCCACAGTCAGGCCCCGGTCTTGTTTTTGCTGACTGTATAGAGCTTCTCCATCTTTGGCTGCACAGAATATAATCAATCTGATTTTGGTGTTGGCCATCTGGTGATGTCCATGTGTAGAGTCTTCTCTTGTGTTGTTGGAAGAGGGTGTTTGCTATGACCAGTGCATTTTCTTGGCAAAACTCTATTAGTCTTTGCCCTGCTTCATTCCGTGTTCCAAGGCCAAATTTCCCTGTTACGCCAGGTGTTTCTTGACTTCCTACTTTTGCATTCCAGTCCCCTATGATGAAAAGGACATCTTTTTTGGGTGTTAGTTCTAAGAGGTCTTGTAGGTCTTCATAGAACCATTGAACTTCAGCTTCTTCAGCGTTACTGGTTGGGGCATAGACTTGGATTACTGTAATATTGAATGCCTTGGAAATGAACAGAGATCATTCTGTCATTTTTGAGTTTGCATCCAAGTACTGCATTTTGGACTCTTTTGTTGACCAAGATGGCTACTCCACTTCTTCTGAGGGATTCCTGCCCACAGTAGTAGATATAATGGTCATCTGAGTTAAATTCACCCATTCCAGTCCATTTTAGCTTGCTGATTCCTAGAATGTTGATGTTTACTCTTGCCATCTGCTGTTTGACCACTTCCAATTTGCCTTGATTCATGGACCTGACATTCCAGGTTCCTATGCAATATTGCTCTTTATAGCATTGGACCTTGCTTCTATCACCAGTCACATCCACAGCTGGGTATTGTTTTTGCTTTGGCTCCATCCCTTCATTCTTTCTGGAGTTATTTCTCCACTGATCTCCAGTAGCATATTGGGCACCTACTGACCTGGGGAGTTCCTCTTTCAGTATCCCATCATTTTGCCTTTTCATACTGTTATGGGGTTCTCAAGGCAAGAATAGTGAAGTGGTTTGCCATTCCGTTCTCCACTGGACTGCTTTGTATCAGACCTTTCCACCATGTCCACCAGTCTTGGGTGGCCCCACAGGGCATGGCTTAGTTTCACTGAGTTAGACAAGGCTGTGGTCCTAGTGTGATTAGATTGACTAGTTTTCTGTGATTATGGTTTCAGTGTGTCTGCCCTCGCGTGGCCGAGAGGAGCTACCCCACATCCGAGGTCAGGGGCAGCAGCCGAAAGGAATTATCCCACGTCCGAGGTCAGTGGTGGCAGCCGAGAGGAGCTACCCCATGTTTGAGGTTAGGGGCAGCAGGTGAGAGGAGCTACCCCTGCCTGAGGCCAGGGGCGGCAGCTGGGAAGAGCAACCCCACATCTAAGTAGCAGTTCTGTGTGGGCGCTGGAGGGCCTAGAGGAGCTATTACACGTTCAAGGTCGGGAGAGGCGGCGGTGAGGAGATACCCCTCGTCCAATGTAAGGAGCAGTGGCTGTGCTTTGCTGGAGCAGCCGTGAAGAGATACCCCACGTCCAAGGTAAGAGAAACCCAAGTAAGATGGTAGGTGGTGCAAGAGGGCATCAGAGGGCGGACACACTGAAACCATACTCACAGAAAACTAGTCAATCTAATCACACTAGGACCACAGCCTTGTCTAAATCTATAATTCAGTGTCTAATAGGTCCAAGGCTGCCTCTAAGAGTCTTCACTGAAGAAAACCATCTCAGATACAAGGTAGGATTAGAGCAGGCAAGACAGTAAGGCTTAGGGTAGGAGATAGCCCTATGTGTCCGGAGCAGGGCTTTCTGTCTCCGCCAGGCTGAGTTGGGGAGAGTGTTTGTGCATGTGTCTCTGTTCAGGCGCTTCTGTGTGCTCTTTTAAAGTGTCTATTCTAAATGTATATATGCATTTTCTAGGTATCCCTTTAGAATTCAGGGCTCTTAGGGTAATTTCTGGTGCATAGATGAGACTCAGCATCATTTTGAGACTGGATGAGTGGAGCAATGAATGAATGAACAAATACATCCAATGCTAATTGGAACTCTAAGCATTTTAAAGCCATGTAACCAGTGTCCCTGATGCATGGGGGAGGACTGAAGCTACTTTGCCCGATCATCTGCGCCCAAGCCAACTTCTTGTATCTCAACTGTCTGCCTCAGAGCCCACAATCTTCTGCTATTTTTCAGTTTTGTTTTTCCCTTTTTCTTCGGCTATATTTTACCTTGGAGATCTTTTCCATTAACACAACACATCGATCCTAAAGACAGACAAGGTCTTTCTTGGCTGTGTCTTCTTTTCTAAGGAAGGATTTGTTTGTGTTTTTATGAAACTGAAGACATCCAAAAAATATTTCTAGCGGGATGACACTGTGTCAGCAAATAATACTAGGTACCAAGGATACGGCGATTAGTAAAGTAAATAGAGGACAGAGAAGATGCTGGAATTCAGACTCAGTTTTGGAGGTCAAGGAAAGAAGGATTTATGGAGGAAATAAGAGACACACTGAGATCTGAAGAATAAATAGGAGTTAACCAGGAAAAAAGGTAAGTGGAAGTATTATAGATAGAAGGAACTGCAGGCAAAATACTGAATGTGAGAAAAAAAAAACAGGTTACTATTGGGCAGCTCAAAGGTGTTACGTATGGCTGCAGTGAGAGGATGAAGGAGGCGGTGAGGCTGTTGCTCTTGTTTAGTTGCTAAGTCATGTCCAACTCTTTTGTGACCCCATGGACTGTAGCTCACCAGGCTCCTCTGTCTATAGGATATTCCAGGTAAGAATACTGGAGTGGGTTGATATTTCCTTCTCCAGGGCATCTCCTGACCCAGGGATTGAACCCATGTCTCCTGCATTGGCAGGTGGATTTTTTTTTTTTTTTTAACCACTGGACCAGAAGCGGGTGGCTGGAGATATAAACCCTGAGCAGACAACAGAGCGAATTGCATACCATGTCTGGGTGTATTTGTGGGTATTGGTGGGAAGGGCCCTGGAAAGTTTCAAGGTATATGATGAGAACAGATTGACACTTTAGAACAGGTTGACCAGCTCTACATTCTGGCTGCAGAGGGGATGCTAGATTAAGGCAAAGACAAATTTCAAGGAGCCTAATCAGGAGCTTGCTATAATTACTGAAGAAACAACTGTGTCATGGGCTAGGGCAATGACAGTGGAAATAAAAAACTGTTTGGCTTTGAGTTTTTTAAGGAAGCTGAATCAATTTGATGATTAATTAAATCTGAGAGATGAGCCAAAGAGATGAATTAAATATGAGCCCCAGCTCTGTAGCCTGACAACTGGGTAAGAATTGATGGACACAACTCATCGATAATGGAAAAACCAGAGGAGGAGTAGGTTGTAATGTCGGGGATTTCATGAGCTGGGATCTAAGTCATATCTTCTCTTCCTTTTCAAAGCCATTTGTTAGGAGCTGTCACTACTTACTTGTCTAAAGAATTTACCAGTCAGTGTGCTGTTGCTGTTGTTCAGTTGCTAAGTTGCGTCCAAATCTTTGTGGCCCCACGGACTGTAGCATGCCAGGCTTTCTTGTCCTCCACTATCTTCTGGAGTTTGCTCAAGTTCATGTCCATTGAGTCAGTGATGCTATCTAAACATCTCATCCAGTGTGCAAAGTACAATATATCAAAAGTAATTTAGATTCCATAGGTGGGAAAGAGCCTTTTTATACCACTGTCTCTCTACCTACAAATGGATTGGTGAGACTAGCCCAACACAAGCAAAGCATTAGCCATATTTTGAAACAATTAATGGCTCATCAAGTTTTGTAAGTGCGATCACTCACACCAAAATAATAGAATTTTTGGCAGTAAAATCATCAAAATAATAAGAATAATGAAATTAATTTAGAAAGTACTTGTGAGCTATCTGGATTTTATGTGTTTCTGATGAGATGGACAAATATTGGAACATCTGCTTCAGTATTTTACCCCACAATTACAGTATTGGTTTCAGGGAGGAACTCTTTAGCTCAAGTGTGACTTGTTCATTGCTGTTCATTCGGTAAGTCATGTCCAACACTGGGTGACCCCCTGGACTTCAGCACTCCAGGCTTCCCTGTCTATCACTGTCTCCTGGAATTTGCTCAGACTCATGTCCACTGAGTTGGTGATATCATCCAACCATCTTATCCTCTGTCACCCCCTTCTCCTCCAGCCCAAGTGGACCTGGGTTGTTTGAAATTCATCTAGATGCTTGTGACCAGAAGGCTGAAGAAACTTAGGCTAGGGGATATAAGGCACTATTGGAGAAATCTGGAGTATTTTCTCCTGAGAAGCAGGATATGCAGAGAGGGTAGGAGTGAGCACTCAAAAATATGCAATTGGCTCTTACAGACAGGGCATAGTTGAGGTTTCTAGATGGTGAAATGGAAAGACAGGAGCTGTAGGGCTGGATACAGATGGACTCTTGGCTCAGATAGGAAGTAATTGTTTGACTTTGGCAAGTCTTTTAACTATCTTGAGGCCAGATTCTTCATCTATAAAATGGAGATAATAATTACCTTCATTGCAAAGCTGAATTGGGTAATAAAGAGAATATGGTTACTTGTAAACTCTTATAATTCTATGTTTCTACCTCCTTAATCTAGTCCATGTCATTTGTCTTCTTTCTACATCACTGTAAACATCCTTATGACATCTCATATCTATGACTCTATCCTACCCTAACTGAACTCTTGGCCTCTTGTCTTGTTCTCTCTAGCCACCAACCTGTGCTGTTCACAGAATGATTGTTCTAAATCACAGAATCCTCCTAAACACATGATCATGTTTTCCACTGGATAAAACTCCTCCCCAAAGCTCCCTTTAGCTATAAAGTCCAGACTCCTTAGTATATGTTCCAAGTCCCTGAATTATCAGGCACCTCAAATCGTCACTCAAATCACCAACTTAGATTTCCACCATATAAAATTATTGATGGTTTCCTCAAACTTGACTGCATTTTTCAGACCACTATTCTTTTTCTCAAATTATCCCTTTATCTTACATTTCCTTACCCCTTTCCCTTTTCCACTATAACACCAACATCAAATATCTACTGTGATAGAGAATATATGATGTTTCACTACACCAATTTCATTTTACTTCTGGGAGAGAATCCTCCTGAAATGCAGGAGAGGCAGGTTCGATCCCTGAGTTAGGAAGATCCTCTGAAGAAGGAAATGGCACCCCACTCCAGTACCCTTCCCTGGGAAATCCCATGGACAGAGGAGCCTGGTGGGCTAGAGTCCATGGGGTTGTCAGAGTTGGACACAACTTAGTGACTAAATAGCAGCAACAGACAGGCTTGCTACATGCAGATTAGGCTGCCTAAACCTTTTGTGCAAACCTTCACTATATTTCCCTTTTCCCTTCTCTCTGGATCAAATGCAGGTGATCCAGAGGTAGACACTCAGGCATTAGAAGATGGTGGAGTCCTTCAGTGGAAGAGCTTGGATACTTGTATGTTAATATGGAGCCCAGATTCTGGTCAACCATCAGGGAACTATAAGAGGAATAAGCAGTAAACCTTTACTATAGTAAAGCAAAGATGTTTGATGGTGAAGTTTGAGGCAGCCGTTAAACTGCCTTCAATAACTATACCTCCTCAGCTTTCAAGATCTCTTCCAAGAATCTTTGTTTGGGTGATAATCTCAAATCTAACATTTTCCCTTCTGTGGCATCACACAGCCCCTCTATAATTTGCCAATTGGTGGTAACAATACCCTTTAGTTTATAGTGTTGTCAGAGGATTAAATAAAATAATCCATGCAAAATCTCTGGAACAAAGTGAATACAGTGTAAATGCCAGCTTTCATTATAATCTCTAATATCATTCCAACCCCGAGACTCCATACTGACGATTTTTAAAACTCAGAGTCAACAATCCTGAGAAACAGTCTTAAATGTTTCCCCCACATTTCTGATGAAACAGTTTTAGGATATGGGCTGTGAGAAATCCATGGAATGTTAGGGAATACAAACATCACTGGGAATGCCTTTCACAAAAACGATTCGATGAAAAGACAACTTCAGATGAATGACCATCAGGGTGTGATTTCAGAGCAGAGATGCTGGGGCAGCAGTTATGAGGAGGGATTGAGCACTGAGGATGACAAACATCAAGAGGCCAGTGTTATTGTTATCCTTAGTCGGCTTGAAACTTTGTCACTGAAATAACACAGACCACTAACCATCTGCTCCCTAAAAGCCATGACTCATGCGTTTCATGCTCTTCAGATCTAGTGCTTAAAAAGTCATCAAGTATGCAAAGTCGTTCCAAGAAATCCCTACCTAGTAATTGTATTCAGCGCAGCTATTTGTTATGTATCTCTCAACACTTATTGGGATGCTTTGCTGGCTGTGCAACCAAAGTTGTTATTAACTCAGTTTCTATGGTGTCATGGAAAAGACATAGCTTTTGATATAGACAGAGTTGCATGGAATCCTGGATTCACCCCTTATTATGTGTCTGAAGATAAGCCATTTACTTTACCTTTCTGAGTCTCCGTGTCACTACCCGCAAAATGGGGTTAATGTCAGGTATTTTGTCATTAGACGACCAAGGTCCACCTAGTCAAAGTTACGGTTTTTCCAGTGGTCGTGTATGGATGTGAGAGTTGGCCTACAGAGAAAATTAAGCCCTGAAGAATTGATGCTTTTGAACTGTGGTGTTGGAGAAGACTCTTGAGAGTCCCTTGGACTGCAAGGAGATCCAACCAGTCCATCCTAGAGGAGATCAGTCCTGAATATTCATTGGAAGGACTGATGTTGAAGCTGAAGCTCCAACACTTTGGCCACCTGATGCGCAGAACTGACTCATCGGAAAAGACCCCAATGCTGGGAAAGATTGGAGGCAGGGGGAGAAGGGGACGACAGAGGATGAGACGGTGGGATAGCACCACTGACTCGATGGACACGAGTTTGAGCAGGCTCCGGGAGTTGGTGATGCACAGGGAGGCCTGGCGTGCTGCGGTCCATGGTATGTCTCGAAGTGCGGACATGACTGAGTGACTGAACTGTACTGCGGTATTTCTGTAATAATTGGAGATAGCTAATACAAAGTGGCACTGGCACATGGTAGGTACTCAATAAATAGTGGTATTATGGTATACACCTATCAGTACCTATAGATATCCACGGTGCTATGCTTAGTTGCTCAGTCATGTCCAACTCTTTGCGACCCCTTGGACTGCAGCCTACCAGGTTCCTCTGTCCATGGGGATTCTCCAGGCAAGAATACTGGAGTGGGTTGCCATGCCCTCCTCCAGGGGATCTTCTCAACTCAAGGATCGAACCTAGGTCTCCCACATTGCAGGGAATTTTTTACCGTCTGAGCTCCAGGGAAGCCCATAGATATCCACAGAAATATTTTTCCTCCTCTTCCATTTAGAGTCTATGGAGTGGAATGCTGAGATAGCTAAATATTATAAGGCTTATACTATAAACAGTCATGCATAGTTTGGCCCAAGACATCTTCAAAATATTTCAGAACAATATTCTGTGTACTGATTACTTCAATATGAAGCAATATATACTCTATATACTATATTGTATACAATATATACACTCCTTTACATATCTCTATTTATTGGGCTTAACTAAGATCAGCAGAGATCCACAAAGTGGATTAAGTTAAATCCAGTTGGTTTTTAAATCTACTTATTATTTAAATCCACTTATTATTAAATTAAATTGCTTATTCTATTTTATTGAAAAGAAATCTGTAGATGGTTTTCATGGCTGTTGTAATGCCTCCAAAGTGTGATCAAGGATACAGGCTTCTATCCTTCTACTTTACTCTTCTAGGATATTGATTTCATCCTCAGGCAAGTCCACAGTAATATATGCTGTCTAGGTCTTTGTCCATTACATTCCTAATACAAGCTGTAAAAACTACAAAGGTAGAAGGGCTGAAAGGCTGCAAGATGAATCCACTCTCCTTAAGTGGCCTTTCTGGAAGTTCTACGTAGCACCCACTTGCACCTCGAACTTGGTCGTACAGCTGCAACTAGCTGCAAGGGAGTCTGAGAAATGTAGGCTTTTATTTCTGGGTTTCAGCATGCCAAACTAAAAAATTGGGTTTCTATTTCCTGAAAAGAAAAAAAAGAAACAACATGTTAAGGGAAGATGCTGAGTAGGACTGGAGGAAACTGGAAGGATAGCCCAGAAGTTGTTAAATGGTTTTAACCCAGGGACCTCGTCCAGTTGGAACAGAGAGTTGAGGGGCTGCTAGAGCCATAAATACAGACCCTGTGGAGGAGTGCCACGGCTGGTGGTCCCCTGGGTGCAGGCTGAAGGTGGTGACGGCAGCCACACTGAGCTTTCCCTCCTTGGCTTAATCCAGGGGCATGAGAGGACTTCAGCCTGAGTACTTCTGGAAGAGTGGGTATTTTTCAAGCGGGTATTTCAAAATATTTGTGCTTTTCACTACATATTGAAAAATGTTTCCCAAATCATTTTCTTGTTCAATACACTCCCTCTCAAAGATGGAAGAGGCAGACAATTATAATCTGCATTTGGTAGTTGGGAAAATAAATTCAACTGGAGAAGCGGAATGGATAAGGTCATGGAGCTATCAAGTAGCAGAGCTAGGATTTAAACTGCAGCCTCCTGGCTCTAAGTATGGAGCTATTTACATTGGACTTGACAAGCACTTAGAAGCAGTTGGCTTTGGGGTGAGACAAACGGAGGCTTGAATCTGTGCTCTACCCTTGTGGGGTCTTTCTGTTTTCAAAGGCAGTAGTGTTCACTTCTGGGGGCTGTACAGTTCTACGTGTGTTAACACATGCATAGATTCTTGTAAAGTGAAGTGAAGTCTCTCAGTCGTGTCCGACTCTTTGCGACCCCATAGACTGTGGCCCACCTGGCTCCTCCGCCCATGGGATTCTCCAGGCAAGAATACTGGAGTGGGTTGCCGTTTCCTTCTCCAGGGGATCTTCCCGACCCAGGGATCGAACCCAGGTCTCCCATATTGCAGGCAGATGCTTTAACCTCTACATTTCAAACATAGAAAATAATCCCCTTGTGGGGTCCTTTGGAAGGCTTTGCTGTGAAACTAGTGATATGTTTCTGCCTGTGTTACAATTGACAGAGTTCAAAATGACAGTGAGGCACCAACTCATTATGAGCATATGATAGGGATATGCGTCAGGAAGATTTGGGCTGCTGGTGACAGAGGGTATAGATAAGGGTGGCTTGAGGCCAAAGGGCACATCTTATCCCACCTTATAATGAGAAGTTCACAGGTAGAGTGGGTTGCAGGTGTTCCTGGCCCACTTCTCTATGGTCCTCCTGGCTCCATATACTGGCTACAGATGGTCCAGGTGTCACTTTCAGACATCACATATTCAGAGGCATGAAAGTACCACCTTCTTCTCTTTGCTTCTTAGGATTAAGATATCCTTGTCTAAAAGCCCCAGGGTAGAACATCCTTCCACGTCTCAATGACCAATACTGAGTCACAAGTCTTCGGTTAATTAATCATGGGCAAGAAGAATAGGGGATAGTGGCATGATTGCCTCATGCCACTCAGGATGCAATGACTTGAGTTGAGATGGTGCCTACTTCCCTTGAAGCACAGAATTGTATCGTGGGTTCTGATAAGACATGGGAAGTGGTATTATGAATAACGAGTAGGCAGCAAACAGGAATTATACAGGTAGGTTCCTGCTGACAGCTCACTTCTCTTTGCTTTAGACCAGCAGTCCCCAATGGTTTTGGCACTGGGGACCAGCTTCATGGAAGACAATTTTTCCAGGGACCTGGTGGGAGTGATGATGTTGGGATAATTCAAGGACATTACATTTGTTGTGCACTTTATTTCTATTGGTATTGCATCAGCCCCACCTCAGATCATCAAGCATTAGAACACAGAAGTTGGGGATCCCTGCCTTAGACCACTGCACCCCAGTCTTAATCAGTACAGGAGTCAGCTAGCAGCCAATTGGAGCCTTTTACTCTCACTAGAGTTTGGGTGTGTGTGTGTGTGAAAGGGAGCAAGGAGAGAGAGATGAGAAAACAACTGTTAGGAATAGTTGGAATGCACATTACCCTACACTTGTTCTTTGGAAGGGAAGCTATGACAAACCTAGACAGTGTGTTAAAAAGTAGAGACATCACTTCGCCAACAAATGTCTGCATAGTCAAAGCTATGGTTTTTCCTGTAATCACATACAGATAAGAAAGTTGGACCACAAAGAAGGCTGAGTGCCAAAGAATCTATGCTTTCAAATTGTGGTGCTAAAGAAGACTCTTGAGAGTTGCTTGGAATGCAAGGAGATCAGGCCAGTCAATCCTAAAGGAAATCAACCCTGATTATTCATTGGAAGGACTGATGCTAAGGTTGAAGCTCTGATACTTTGACCAGTTAATGCAAAGAGTCAATTCACTGGGAAAAGACTCTGCTTCTGGGAAAGACTGAAGGCAAAAGGAGAAGAGGGCAGCAGAGGATGAGATGGTGAGACAGCATCAACAACTCAATGGACATGAATTTGAGCAAAGCCTGGGAGATAGTGAGGACAGAAGAGCCTGGTTTGCTGCAGTTCAAGGAGTTGCAAAGAGTTGGACACAACAGAGACTCAACAACAACAACACATTACCATACTGTGACATGAGTATCTTTTTTTTTTTCTTATTGTAAACAAAATAAACATCCCACCAGGAAGCTATTAGCCAGGATTCTCTATATCTTTCCATTATGTAGTTCCAGCAGACAATCATTCCAAATCCAGGCAAGGTCAAAAAGAAGTAATTAGTTGATTTGGATAAAGAGAAAAAAAAATATATATATATATAATTTATTCAAGTATTTTCATTATGTAAGTTGCAGAATAAAGTTGCTGTATAATTAGTGCATAAATGATTCATCGAGAGGTTGAATGTTATTTTCCTTTTATTCTTTTATTAGGACTTGCCAGTGGTTGGCTGGTAGGGGGCAAATGTTTCCAACAAGTTTTAAAACAATGTTTTATGGATTTTCATTTAGTGCAGACAAAGGATGGACACAAAGCAATAAGATGTCTAAAAAGAGGTCAACCAGCAAATCGGCATCAACTTCAGGACTGGGATAGTTATCTTGATTTGCGATCCATTTAATCTTGATCACTTTCAAAGAGTGTTCATCAATGTATGGGCTCCCTGAGAGCAGAAGCTATGTCCTATTCACCTTTATGTCCCCAAGCATGGTTGATCACACTAAGTGCTCAGTGGACACTGGCAGAATTGCACTTAGAAATGTTACAGATTTGTCCTTGATATTTGAGATTCTGTGTGCATCTTTAGTCTTGCACAGATGAAAATTTTATTTCCCACACTTGTCCTTTTCCTTGGGTCTGCCTCAGCAATGGGAGAATCAATAAATAGGAAAATATTTATTTTTTTATGGCAGGATGGAAAATAGGTTTTGGAAAGACCAACATAGGGTAAAATGAAAGAGGGAATTGAGTGATCTTGTCCAAGGCAACTAAGAAAACAGTATGCTAATACCAGAACTGTGGTCAATTGAAGAATGATGTTCTATTGTCAGTGTGATGTGGTTATAGTTTGGAATTGCTCAGTCGTGTCCGACTCTTTGCAACCCCATGGACAGTAGCCTACTGGGCTCTGCTGTCCATGGGATTTTCCAGGCAAGAATACTGGAGTGGGTTGCCAATTCCTTCTCCAGGGGATCTTTCCAACCCAGGGATCGAACCTGAGTCTCCTGCATTGCAGACAGACACTTTACCATCTGAGCCACCAGGGAAGCCCTGATTATAGTTTAGGGGATGAAATTTTCAAGGAAAGTTCTCAATTAAAAGATGCATCCTATCTATTCCCTGATGGCTCAAGCGGTAAAGAATCCACCTGCAATGCAGAAGACCCAGGTTTGAACCCTGGGTTGGGAAGATCTCCCGAAGGAGGAAATGGCAACCCGTTCCAATATTCTTGCCTGTTAAATACCATGGACAGAGGAGCCTGGCGGGCTGCAGTCCATAGCGTCGCAAAGAGCTGGACATGACTGAGCACAGCACACCCCTGCCTGTTGATGCCTGAAATTTCCCCATTAATATTTGGTCCCTTTGTATTAAGCTTTTGATTTGACATTATATTTACATAACATTTTAAATTTGCATATTACTTTATGCTTTTTGTACCATTCATTTGATCCTCATAGAAGCAGGAAGAAATGGGTAGGGGAAGACAAATTAATTCATCTTGAAGATTAGGAGACTAAAGTTCAGAAAGTTTAAACAACTTGGGAAAGCAAAGGACCTTGAAATCCGTGAGTCTTTTGGCTTCAAATTAACCATCTCTTTGTTTACTTCCCCCCCATACTGTGTGAACCTTCCCTATTTCCACTACTTGAAATTAATTCTCCCATGATCTGTGTTATAGTACATCTGATAGATCCTATTATCATTTGCCTAGTTCTGCTTTTTTCTTATAGACTCTCAATACTTCTAGGAAAGTTAAAGTTTGCCTGGTCCAAACAAATATCTGATGCTTGAACTCCATTTATGATTATCCTTTACAAGGGGTGGCCTGGGTTCCTTGAATACTTCCATTAACAATGATCTCACTACCTATGCAGATAACCTGTTCCCTTAAAAATCCCTCTTACAAAATTCTCCATTTTAAATAGATTTCTGCTTCCCTGGGAGAATATGATCTCTTTACAGACAAAGCTTGTGTCCTTATCATCCCTGTATCTCTTCCACTTCTTCCTGTTGTAGCAGAAGCTCAACAAAAGTTTGTTGAATGAATAAATCAGTAGATGAACAGCTGGATGGGTTTCTAATAAAAGCTTCAAACAGTTGTGTCTAGTATCTTTCAGAAGCTATTGACCTGACACCTAAGGTGTTTTTCGTTGCTAATTTATTTTCCTCTAGTTGGGGTTTTGGAATTTCTAAGGCAAATATTTTTGAAATACAAAGCATAAACCATCGGTTTGGCCTTTCATAAACTGGATGCCTATCAAAACTGAATGCAAGGACATGTGAGATATGAAAGTGTAATAATGTACGGAGCAGCTAGCAGCAGGGAGATATAAACTGATAACTGGCTGCAGGGAGATAACCGCTAAGACAGAGGGAAGACAAGCATGTTGTCTGGTGCTGGAAGGGAGTAAGCAGCAGAATGCTTGGTTGCAGGTGGCGGGGCATGGTAGGAAGGCACGGGGGGGGGGCATCCTAGTGGTTAAACTCCTGCAGGCTGGCACAGCTTGCGTGTGTCTGACTCCAGCTCTATCACCAGCTGTCTGACCCCGGGAAAGCCATTTCCTTCCTCTACCATCCAGTTTCCTATATGGGAACTAGAGATCAAATGAGTTAAAGAATAAAAAGCACCCAGGACAACCCCAGGCATGGCACGCAAGTTATCTTTATGATGGGATTGGTGGTCAGGCAGCCTGGGTTCGAGCCCTGAGTCTGTCTTTAACTAGCTGTGTGAGTTGATCTCCATGAGTACTAGTCCCAGATCATCCATGATGTGGGGATGATCATGTGCTGTGTGGAGTGGGGACGGTGATTAAATGAGGTAAATACATGATCCTGTTCATTAGCAAGTTGTCAACTGCTCTGAGACTCAGATAAAGTTATTTATTTTTCATTTTGTGGATACCCAAGCCTTTCCCAAGATACCTGGGGATTTCTGGTGCGCTTACATCCGTAGCGCCACCTGGGACTCAGGGCTCCTGCATTGTTGAGAACTGACTCTTGAGCATCATGCCTACCCTGATGCGAGGCTCAGCTTCATCTTTGACTTTTAGAATAATCGCAAGTACTCCTCACTCCAGGGGCTCGTATATTAGGCAGCCACTGCTGATGTCTCGAGGGTGTGAATGTGTGCATATGTGTTGTGGGGATGAGGAAAAGCCACATCCTCAACTTCCAGCCTTCCACCATGTACATGGTTTTCCACACACCTGTATTGTCAAGGAAATCTCAAATACTGGCTTGCCCAAAAAGTTCATTTGGATTTTTCCATAAGCACAATCATAAAAATCCAAACAAATGTTTTGGCCCGCCCAATAATTCTCCTTTTTTATAAAGAGCAATTGATCTCTTCCTCAACTGCTGCTTTGGTGCCAGCTGATAATCACGTGTGTGGCCCCATCTTCCATCCCTCACATTTATTAAGGAACTTTTCCAAATAAAACCCTCTCTCTGTCCTCCAGGATAACAGGTAAGTCAATAAAATTTGTAACTCTTACTTCATACAAATTTACCTTCAGTTAAAGAGTCCTCGCTCCTGGTCTCTTCCTTTTGCCTGGTGAGCTTCCATCACATCTCTGATTCTGCCCCCTGAAGAATGGAGCTCCATCATCCTAAACACTGAAGGCACACAGCAATCAGCTGTTTCCCTGAGGAAGCCAGGATTAAACGCACCCGAACTTGCACTAAACCCTGACTCAGGCCCGGCTGACGCTGATAACAAGGGAACTCACTCTGAACTAAGGATCTAAAAATGTTCAAAGAACAAAGGAACCAAACAGGCAATTAATACATGAAGGGGAGTTATCGAGCACAGAAGAAAATAGGAAGGAAAAAAATTGGTCTGAACATTTCTCTCCAGACTTTTGACACCACCCCTCCTATCACGCTCCATTGACTCCCCAAAGGCCGAGCTTCTCATCCACGTGGGGAAGAAGCAGTTGGTCAGATTTCTCTTTTCTAAGAAGGAAACAATATTTCTTCCAGATCGGTTTTACAAAATTTCTGAAAGGTGGTGAGCAGGTTTAAAGAGAATAAAGCGAGGGTTTAGAAAGAGAGCGACCCGTGCGTCCATCCGTAAGCTGCCATCACGGCCTCTAGAGAACAATTCCCAAAGAAGCTGAGCTTTCACGCCTGCAGCTAAACGCGAATCGGCTCTGAAAGGAGACGCTGCACCAGGCTCCACGAGTCCTGAGGACCGAGACAGTCCCTGCCGTCGTGGTGGTGGTTTTTCAGTCGCTAAGTTGTGTCCGAATCTTTTCGTGACCCTATGGACTGTAGCCCACCGGGATCCTCTGTCCATGACATTTCCCAGGCAAGAATACTGGAATGGGTTGCCTTTTCGTCCTCCAGGGATCTTCCTGATCCAGGGATCAAGCCTGGGTCTCCCGCACTGCAGGTGGGTTCTCCACTGCTGAGCCGCCAGAGAAGCCCGCCATAGTGGTACTTACACCACAAGCAACTAATCACATGGTTACTTTCGTGCATACCTTGGAGGAGAGCTGCAGGCCACCGTCAGAGTACAACAGGGGGCTTTGATCTAGCTTGAGGGGCCAGGGAAGGAATGCTCAAGGAAGGAATGTCTATGCTGACATCTGTGGTTAACTGAATGCGCCAGCGTCATCAGGCTCAAGTACCCAGTTATTGAACCACATTTATTTACGTGATTCTGGGAAGGCATTTTGTAGGTGTGGTTAGCATCTACCAGCAGTTGACTCTAAGTGAAGGAGCTTTCCCTCAATAATGTGGGTGGGCCTTACCCATCGGTTGAAGGCCTCAGGGACAAAAACTGTTTCCAGGGAAGAGACTCTGTTTCAAGACTACAGCACCGACTCCCACCTGGGTTTCTAGTCTGTCAGCCTGCCTTATGGATTTTGGAATTGTCAGTTTTACAATGCATGACACAACTTCATAAAATAAAGATATTCACATATATATATATTACATACCTGCATACATACATTCATCCATACATACAGACATACACACATAGATTCACAGATTGAGAGATACAGAATACAGACACACCCGCACACACACATAATCTCCCCTTGGTTTGGTTTTGTTTTTTCGAGACTCCAGGTGTTATGTCTAAGGACGTGGAGGATTTAGGCAGGTGCAGTGTGACGGGAAGTTGAGGGGCAGGTTCCACGCAGAAGGAACGCCCTCAGGAACGTCCTGTCCACCATCTCACACTCAGCGTTCTTCATGCCTCCAGTGGCCCGGTTCTGCTTTTCGGATCCATCAGCAGATTCCTCCTCCTTACCTTCCTTGCAGCTAGCTTGGCGAGGCTCAGCCCTGCAGATCTTGCCTGTCTTGGCCACGGCAGGCCGTCGGCAGGCGTCTAGGGAGGCGTTGCTGCAGACAGTTCCTTGACTTTGTGGTCTAGTGCCCTGAATGTGAGCCCAGATCCCTGCCTCTTCCCTGGGAATGCTTGGGCACATGCCTAAGTCTCTCTGAGATTGAGTTGCTTTTGCCGTTCTATAATTAAGAAATGGGGAAGGAAAAAGCAACCCACTCCAGTATTCCTGCTTGGCAAATCCCATGGACAGAGGGGCCTGACGAGCTTGGCGTGCTACAGTCATGGGGTCGCAAAGAGTCAGACCCAATGGAGTGACTAATACTTTCACTTCAAACAAGAAAGAAAACACTACGAGTTATACTCACTGGGCTCCTAATATATTCCATGCACCATTCTAAGCATGCTAGTATTGATTCAGTTAATCCCGTCAACAATCTTACGACAAGAACTGTTGATACTCACACGCCATGGATTCGGAGCTGAACGGGTGAGGAGGTGCCCGAGGCCGGCAGCCAGCAGGTCTCAGGGGCAGGCTCTGAGCTCAGTGGGGTCCAGCTCTGTTCTCTTTGCCCGCATCACCACCACCAATAATCCCTGTGTCTCCCACCTTACAAGGCAGTTGTAAGCAACAGCTATCAAGGGGCTTTTTAAAACCCGGAAAGCTTCGTGAATGGAGATTAATAGTTTACTATTTTTTTCTTTATTCTGCAGAAGGCTCTGAGGTGTTTCCCCATTTGTTTTAAGATTTGCCTTAGTTTTAGTGGTTATTCGTTTTTCAGGCTCTGCACGATGGGCTTTTGATTATGTCATCGGTCCTTCAAGGAAGCCATTTCACCCTTGCTTTGGGGTTGGGGACACCCAGTGACTTGCCCCAGGTCACCCAGCTGCGGTTTGGACTCCAGCTTGATGCGGAAGGCCAAGCTGATCACTATCACTTCCTACTCTTCTGACCCCCCTGCCAGGCTCTCTGCCTGCCTTGATGGGCATGGTGGTACCAGTCCTGGTCCTGGGTTTCTTCCTTTCTGGACTTTCTAGTTTGAGGGAAGAAATACTTACATCAGCCTTTTATTTTGTAGACAAATTTGCATTAATCACTTTGAACACACGTTCTCCAATTATAATTTTGATTTATGGATGCGAGTTGCCTTCTTTCTTCAGCAACCTCTGTGGTTTACTCTGATGTGGAGATACAGGGTGTCATCTGTGTCTCCCTCCTGCCCTCCTGCCCAGCCTGGGGTCCCTTCTTTCTTCGTTGTGGATTTGTTCTCTTTCTCTTCCCATTCACATCCCTGCTAGCTTGTTCTTCATCTTGCAGCTGAAGCTCCTGCTGCCATGGGCTCTGAAGCTATTTTGATGTTCTGCTTGTTGTGGAAATAAACTCTCCCTCACACCCTCATGCACAGCTTGTGTCTTCCTAATGGAGTACGTGGTGTGTGTTTGTATGCGGTTCTGGTACAAAAAGGACTGAGGACTCCAGGAGAGACCAGACATATGTTCCAAAAGCAGAGGTGTTTTCTTAGAGAGTTCATCTTGCAGTTCGCTTCGGTCTTGCTTTAATTCAGTTACTAGTTGACTGCCTACTGTGTGCGCAGACCACACTGATTTTTCTAAAGCATACATATTGTGTAGCTCTCTTCATGTAAGAATTAATGAGGATACTTGGGAATAAGTGAAGAGATCAGGGGATGGGGAAAATAGAGATAAATGGGGTGGATTTTGCAAGGCATCCTGGAAAAAACCAAACAACCAAACAAAAAGGAGCAGAGACACAGAACGTCCAGGTCAAGCCCACAAGCTTTAGAGAGTGTGCGGCGGTTCTGAGAAAGTGTAGGGATATGTGGAAGGGGACTAGCGGAGGGGTAAAATCTAAGAGGCTTATAAAATCCCACAGGCTGTCGAAGAGGACTGAAAAGTGAAACTAGGACACTTTGATGTGACTATTTTGATGTTATCAGTTTGCAAACAGTATGATGTGCTCTAAAATAGAAACCCTTAAACCTTCAGGTTTTATTTATACGAGCAGAAGTCGTCAGGAGCCCACTCCTGATCCTGTTCTTATGCCTCAATTCATGCATAAGATTTACCCCTCTCTTCATGGCGTCTTTAGTTCTCCCCACATCCCCACGTCATGGTTTATCCCTAAGGTTGCAGCTGCCAAACCTCGATTGGTCGTGCCAAAAAGACCTGCTTAAAGAGTAACACCTGCGTGAACAGATACTCTCTTATAGCCATGCTGAGATGAAAAGGTAAATACTAAGTTCCCAAAGCTTTTATCTGCCTGAAGCAACGGAGATACTCTGTTGTATTTCTTAGCATATGCGAATCTCTCGCAAGGGAGGCATCAATAAGGAAGCTGTGACAATTTTCGACTTAGGGTCTATCTTACCTGATATAAATATAGCTATCTTTGCTTTCTTTTAGTTACCATTTGCAAGAAATGTCTTTTTCTATCCTTTTACTTTCAATCTATGTGTGTTCTTAAATACAAAGCAAGTCTCTTATAAACAGCATTTAGTTGAGTCTTTTAAAAAAAAATCCATTCAGTCACTTGTATCTTTTGATTTGTGAGTTTAGTCCATTTACATTTAAAGTAATTACTGATAGAGAACTAACCGTCGCCGTGTTGTTAACAGTCCTCTCTTTTCCTGTAGTTCTTTTGTCCTTTCTTCCTCTTTTATGTCTTTATTTGTGTTTTATTGACTTTTTTGTATTGACATACTTTAATTCTTTTCTCTTATTCTTTTGTGCACCTTCTACAGGGTTTTTCTTTTTTTGTGTGGTTGCCATTGGGCTTACATAAAACATCTTGCAGTTATAAGAGTTGGACATGACTGAGCGGCTTCACTTTCACTTCTCACTTTCATGCATTGGAGAAGGAAATGGCAACCTGCTCCAGTGTTCTTGCCTGGAGAATCCCAGGGACGGGGGAGCCTGGTGGGCTGCAGTCCATGGGGTTGCACAGAGTCGGACACGACTGAAGCGACTTAGCAGCAGCAGGAGCAGCAGTTATAACAGCCTATTTTAAGTTGATAATAATTTTGCGAGAGCCAAAAAGGACACTGTGTAATAATAAAATGGTCAATTCACCCAGAAAATATAACAATTAAAAGTATATATGTACCCAACATCAGAGTTCCTAAATATATAAGCAAATACTGACAAAACCGAAAGGAGAAATGGACAGCAACACATTAATACTAGAAGACTTTAATGTTGCACTTTCAATAGTGGATAAAACATCCAGACAGCAAATTAATCAGGGAACAGTGGACTTGAACAGCACTGCTATAGACTAAATAGACCTGACAGGTACGTATAGAACACTGCACCCAATGCAACAGACTATACATCCCTTTTCAAGTGTATAAAGAGCATTCTCAAGGACAGATAACATATTAAGCAACAAAATGGGTCTTAACAAATTTAAGAAGGTGGAAATCATATCAAGTGACATTTTTGTCTAGAATGGGATGAAATTAGAAACCAGCATCAGAAGAAAAATTGGAAAATTTATAAATCTGTGGAAATTAAATTCAAAAATACGTGGAAATTAAACAACACATTTCTTAAGAACCAGTGCGTCAAAAAAGAAATCAAGAAGAAAAACTGAAAATATCTTGAGACAAAAACGAAAATATAAAACACCAAAACCTAGAGGATAAAGCAAAAACAGTGCTCAGATAGACGTTTATGGCAATAAAGGCCTATGTTGAAAAAGAAGAAAATTTTCAAATAAACAACCTAACTTTACAGCTTGAGGCATTAGAAAAAGAAAAAAAATACTAACCCAAAGTTAGTAGAGGAAGGAAATAATAAAACTAGAGCAGAGATAAATGAAATAAAGAAGAGACAAATCAATGTTGGCTAAAATTTAAGAGGGAAATCTTACCATATGTGACAACATGGATGAGCCCTGAGGACATTATGCTACAAAAGAAGCCAGTCACGAAAGGACAAATACTTCATAATTCCACTCTCGTGACATATCTAACAGATTCATAGACTCAGAGAATGGAGGCTGCCAGGGGTGGGGTGGGGAGAAATGAGTTTCTGTTCAACAGAGGCAAAGTTTTGGGTTATGCAAGTTAAATAAGTTCTAGAGATCAGCTGGATGAGGGTGAAAGAGGAGAGTGAAAAAGCTGGTTTGAAACTCCACATTCAAAAAACTAAGATCATGGCATCTGATCTCATCACTTCATGGCAAATAGAAGGGGAAAATGTGGAGCCAGTGACAGATTTTGTTTTCTTGGGCTCCAAAATCACTGTGGACGGTGACTGCAACCACAAAATTAAAAGATATTTGCTCCTTGGAAGGAAAGCAAACTAAGACAATACATAGAAAAGCAAAGATATCACTTTGCCTGCAAAGGTCTGTGTAGTCAAAACTACGGTTTTCCCAGGAGTCACGTACAGATATGAAGGTTCAACCCTAAAGAAGGCTGAGTGCTGAAGAATCGATGCTTTCAAATTGTGGTGCTGGAGAAGACTCTTGAGAGTCCCATGGACTGCAAGGAGATCAAACCAGTGAATCCTAAAGGAAATCAACCCTGAGTATTCATTGGAAGGACTGATCCTGAAGTTGAAGCTCCAATACTTTGGCCACCTGATGTGAAGAGCCAATTCACTGGAAAAGACTCTGAGGCTGGGAAACATTGAAGGTGTAAGAAGAGGGTGGCAGAGATAAGATGGTTAGATAACATCATAAACTCAATGAATATGAATTTGAGCAAACTCTGGGAGATAGTTGGAGAAGGAAATGGCAACCCACTCCAGTACTCTTGCCTGGAAAATCCCATGGATGGAGGAGCCTGGTAGGCTGCAGTCCATGGGGTCAAAGAAGAGTTGGACATGACTGAGCAACTTCACTTTCACTTTTCACTTTCATGCATTGGAGAAGGAAACGGCAACTCACTCCAGTGTTCCTGCCTGGAGAATCCCAGGGACGCGGTGGCCTGGTGGGCTGCCGTCTATGGGGTGGCACAGAGTCAGACACGACTGAAGCGATTTAGCAGCAGCAGCTGGGAGGTAGTTGAGGGCAGAAGTGCCTGGCATGCTGCGGTCCATGGGGTAGCAAAGAGGCAGACGCAACTTAGCAACTGAACGACAACAACAGAGACCTCCAGTGCAATGCTATTTCTATAGTCAACACTTACAATTTTGTTGAGAGCAGATTTCATATTAAATATTCTTATCACAATAAAATCAAAGTCAATAACTTACAAAAATGGGAGATTCACACTGCAGTTAATTTGTTTCCTTTGTGGGAGAAAGACAGCACGCTACAATGCAAAATTCAAAAGAAACTCAAGATATGTGGTTACACGCCTCAGTTCTGCTTCTTGATATTTTTGAATCATTAAAAGTAATTCCATCTTTCTGAGTTTGGGTTTCTTCAGTCTGTCAAATGGGAATAAAACGATCTGTCTGAACCGTGTCATGTTATTGTTACTGTAGCTTACTTTCCAAATTCCAAAGCTTTTCTAAAGATCCACCATCAATTTTGGTCCAGAAATAACTTTCTTATTTTCCTCACGAGAATTCCACAACTCAGTGAGGTTTAGTGACATATTCAAGGTCACACAGCTAGCAAACATTGGAACTGAAACTAGAATCCAGGTCTTCTGGTCTCTGACTTTATTTTGGGGGGCTCCAAAATCAATGCAGATGGTGACTGCAGCCATGAAATTAAAAGACTCTTACTCCTTGGAAGGAAAGTTATGACCAACCTAGACAGCATATTAAAAAGTGGAGACATTACTTTGCCGACTAAGGTCCATCTGGTCAAGGCTATGGATTTTCCAGTGGTCATGTATGGATGTGAGAGTTGGACTATAAAGAAGGCTGAGCACAGAAGAATTGATGCTTTTGAACTGTGGTGTTGGAGAAGACTCTTGAGAGTCCCTTGGACTGCAAGGAGATCCAACCAGTCCATCCTAAAGGAGATCAGTCCTGGGTGTTCATTGGAAGGACTGTTGTTGAAGCTGAAACTCCAATACTTTGGCCACCTCATGAGAAGAGCTGACTCAGTTGAAAAGACTCTGATGCTGGGAAACATTGAAGGCAGGAGGAGAAGGGATTGATGGAGGATGAGATGGTTGGATGGCATCACTGACTCAATGGACATGGGTCTGGGTGAACTCCGGGAGTTGGTGATGGACAGGGAGGCCTGGTGTGCTGTGCTTCATGGGGTCGCAAAGAGTCGGACACGAGTGACTGAGCTGAGCTTCTGGTTTCTACTGCAGTGCTTTCTTGGTATGCAGCTTCCATGTTACACAGTTTGAGGACGGATATTGCTCTCTTCAGAAGTGTTTTCTTATTACTCTACCACTGTTTATATCAGCATTAATCTTGATCAGCTTTCTGGAGACATGTGTTTTCCTACTGGGTTAAGGAATTTGAGAGATGATGAAAGTTGGGTGCTGGTTTAGTGAGGTCCCCTAGAAAGGTGTGTGTTTGTGTGTATGTGTGTAAAAATATTTTCCTCTTTAAGGGGAAGGTACAAGAGAAATTAGAAGGTTTGAGCCCTCTGCTTCAGTGTTCCTCAAGGTGATTACTCACTGAGGATGAACAAACTGATTGAGAAATATTCCATGTGTAAGTGGGCACTTTTATTTGAAAATTATTTTCTGAGCAGTCATTACATATGATACATGAGCCAAAAATTAGCCTACACACAGAGAGCCCACATGCAGTAAGAGTACAAATTATATGCTCAATGGGAACAAAGAAGCTCTCCTCTCAGAGACCCATGAAATGATCACCTTGGCCAGAACCCCATGGTTTCATCTTTTAGACTTGCTTGATCTGGGGAGCTCTCAGAAGTAGGATCTTCTGGGCTAGGATCCAAAGTCTTGCTGGTATTAAAAGGATACATCCCTACATAAAGATAACAATCTTATTAGGGAAACAGTTGATTTATCCCATTGCCTCATCCTGGAAAATCAAACAGAATTCACAACTCCATTTATAAATATCTCATTTATAAATATCTCAACAATATTCTAAACAATTTTACCATGAGCTGCTCCCTCTGTGAGGGTCCTTTTTTCATGCTTAAGTGCAGACATCCAGCTCCTGGGGTCATCCATAGTGTCTGAGGCTAGGAGATAGGCAGAGGATGGATGAGAAAATTTAGCAATTTTCACAGAGAACTTGGAGGAGCTCCTGGGGCATCAAAAATCTCTTAGAGAAAAGTTGACAGATGACTTCAGAATAAATGAATCCCTAAAACATTCAGAGTGTGAAATATTAATGGAACCAGTCCTTGGCCCCAAAAGCATTTGGGATTTTTTTCATTGATGCCAAAACATTTGAAAAATAGTTAAGCAAGGTTTAATGACCTGGAAAACCTGAGCTGCTCACCCAGCCCTGTGTTATTTGTGAAGTGCTTGAAAGAATCTCCTGACAGAACAGCATTATCTGCAGGGTCTCCATTAAGGATGGCCCCTTGGCGGTTCTTGTAAAGGGGGTGGGAACAGGAAGCTGAATAAGAGTCTCATCAGAGAAACGAAAACATTTTGCAAGTGCTTCAGCTGAGTTGCATTAGTCACTCCCCTGGAAGAGGCTCCAGTGTTACCAGCAGAACAAAGAAAGAAAGAAAGAAAAATGCAGAGTGCAGTCTGCTCTATGGTGACTGCGCACTGAGAGAAATTACCCGTCTGCTTTGATAAAGAAACAACAGGGTAGAGTTTGGAGCTGCAGAGACAATTATTTATGTGAGGAATTGCTGAATCGTGGGGCTTCCCAGATGGCTCCGTGGTAAAGAATCCACCTGCAATGCAGGAGACCCGGGTTCGATCTCTGAGTTGGGAAGATCCCTTGGAGGAGGGCAAGGCAGCACACTCCAGTATTCTTGCCTAGAGAGTCCCATAGACAGGGAGGCCTTGCAGGCTCCACGGGCTCACCAAGAGAAGGACACGACTGAAGCAACTTAGCAGGCAAGCATACTGAATCTCGCCCCACCCCCAAAGTATCATTGGAATGATTTCGAAAGCATAGGCGGAGAAAGGGAGGTAGTTTCTGAGACCCTCTTGTGTCTCCAGCACCGTGCTGAATGTTTTCACAGTTTTTTCATCTTAGTATTAATTGTCATTAAATGTTACTGTACCAACTTTACATAACTAGAAAACTGAAGACTAAGAAGTTGAACCGTTTGCATAAGGAAACAGCTGATGAATAACAATACCTTGGTTTGAATTCAGATCTATTTGATTTCAAAGCCCATGCTTTAAAAAATAAATAACGTGATGGAATCTCCTTTCCTAAAAATCTACCCATTCTTCTAAGTTCGGGTCTTCCTATGGAGAACCTAGTTTAGGTCTAATTTCAGGATTATAGACCAGTATCCTTAATACTTTCTATTGATGCCAGAATATATGCAGCAAGACTTGAAAATCTGTAATAGAGGTTTATCTATCTATTTATCCATCTGCTTATTTATTTGTGGCAATACAGTTTTCTAGAGCCGCAGAACTCTTGCTTTTTTCCTCAACTGTTGTCTCTCTTCCTCAAGATAAAGGAGAAAAAACCTTTAGGCTAGGATGCATGCTTTTTTAAAAAATTCAAACACTGGCTCAATTATTTCTAATTTTATGAGTATGGGTAGCTCACATAACATTTCTTAGAATTTTATAAACTGTAAAATAAAATAACATTTTATTTTAACAAATAAGATTGAGCAAGGCGATCAATCAAAATACGAAGCTACTGTTGTGACAACTGTGAAGGTCCTCATATTGCCTCTTAAATAGGGAAATTTTGGTATATGCCTAAAGAAATGTTACACTGAAAATGAAAGATGACCATTTTTTAAATTTTAATGATCTTCTTGGAAACCTTTATATCTCTTTAGATTGGGTGTTATCTGGAAATTAATGGGAAGCACTTCACAGAATCTATAAACTTGTTGGTAGTGCATTCAGAATTTTGTGAATATTTGGTTTCTAAGGGGAGGGTCCATTATATTCATCTTATTTCAAAAATGAGTGCATGACTATAAAAATGTTTAAAAAGCACCAAGGGTTAAATTGTATACTCCTGTAGCCGTGGGTATTGACCTGTGGCTTGAAGGGACTGATACAATTTATCAGTCAAGATCTGATCAGGAAAGCAGGAAACACATAGTGTCTTTCGACAAAGGCTGTCTAACACGGGAGATCAGTTCTGCCAGATTTAGAGCTGTGCGAGAAAACAGAAACACTAAGACTGTTTCAGAGACAATACATGCTGAGAGAGGCTGCTAAGTTTAGGGACGGAGAACCGGAGGAATGCGTTCGGGTAACCAGGCGGTAGAGCGGCTGGTCAGACCTCTGAAAACAGAAGAGCCGACTCTTATACACATCTAGATGTGTATAAGAGACAGGCTCCCACTGCAATAACTGTGACGACAGAACAGGTGGCAAAGTGGTCCCTTCCCCCCCGTTTCTCCCAGCCTCCCTCCACACACGCCTGCTAAGGCGCTTCAGTCCCGTCTGACTCTTGGCGACTTACGGGCAGCAAGCCCACCAGGCTCCTCTGTCCGTGGGATTCTCCAGGCAAGAATCCTGCAGTAGGCTGCCATTTCCTCCTCCAGGGGAATCTTCCCAACTCGAGGATCAAACCCATATCTCTGTGTCTCCTGCATTGGCAGGCAGCTTCTTTATCCCTGGAGACACCTGGGAAGCCCTTTGTCAGATCTTAGCAAAAAGCCAGAGAGTTGGCAAAGGAATCAGGAAATGTAGTTTGTAGAGTCCCTAGCTCTGACGTCACAGAAGACAGTATATAAACGTAGGCTTTGGTAAACGATTTCCATACTATGCCTTTTATTGTTGTCTATAAAGAGAACATAGCAAGAATTTCTTTATCTGTTTGGCAGGACCTACTCAATAAACCTGAAGCTGTGTATCAGTGATCCTGCTATTTCACACACATCCAGACTTAACAGCATTAAAATCCTGTGCATATTTCAAAACTTTCCCTGATGTTTTTTCAGGAGCCATGTCAGGACAAGGATTACTACTTAGATGATCTGATGGGACTTAGGAGTGGGGAGGCATTGTTGCCATCCTGGGGGGCTTAACCAAAGTTGAGACTGATACCAGTTCAGTTCAGTTCAGTCGCTCGGTCGAGTCTGACTCTGAGACCCCATGGACTGCAGCACGCCAGGCTTCCCTGTCCACCACCAACTCCCGGAGCTTGCTCAAACTCATGTCCATCAAGTTGGTGATGCCATCCAAACATCACATCCTCTGTCGTCCCCTTCTCCTCCTGCCTTCAATTTTTCCCAGCTTCAGGGTCTTTTCCAATGAGTCAGCTCTTGGCATCAGGAGGCAAAATTATTGGAGCTTCAGCTTCAGTATCAACCCTTCCAATGAACACCCAGGACTGATCTCCTTTAGGATGGACTGGTTGGATCTCCTTGCAGTCCAAGGGACTCTCAAGAGTCTTCTCCAACACCACAGTTCAAAAGCATCAATTCTTTGGCGCTCAGCTTTCTTTATAGTTCAATTCTCACATCCATACATGACTACTGGAAAAACCATTGCCTTGACTAGATGGACATTTGTTGGCAAAGTAATGTCTCTGCTTTTTAATATGTTATCTAGGTTGGTCATAACTTTTCTTCCAAGAGCAAGCATCCTTTAATTTCATGGCTGCAATCACCATCTGCAGTGATTTTGGAGCCCCCCAAAATAAAGTCTGTCATTGTTTCCATTGTTTCCCCATCTATTTGCCATGAAGTGATGGGACCGGATGCCATGATCTTCATTTTCTGAATGTTGAGCTTTAAGCCAGTTTTTTCACTCTCCTCTTTCTCTTTCATCAAGAGGCTCTTTAGTTCTTCTTCACTTTCTGCTTAAGAGTGGTGTCATTTGCACACCTGAGGTTATTGATATTTCTCCCAGCAATCTGGATTCCAGCTTGTGCCTCATTCAGCCTAGCATTCTGCATGATGTACTCTGCATATAAGTTAAATAAGCAGGGTGACAATATACAGCCTTGACGTACTCCTTTCCCAACTTGGAAGCAGTCTGTAGTTCCATGTCCAGTTCTAACTGTTGCTTCTTGACATGCATACAGATTTCTCAGGAGGCAGGTCAGGTGGTCTGGTATTCCATCTCTTGAAGAATTTTCCACAGTTTGTTGTGATCCACACAGTGAAAGGCTTTGGCATAGTCAATAAAGCAGAAATAGATGTTTTTCTGGAACTCTCTTGCTTTTTTGATGATCCAACGGATGTTGACAGTTTGATGTCTGGTTCCTCTGCCTTTTCTAAATCCAGCTTGAATACCTGGAAGTTCATGATTCACATACTGTTGAAGCCTGGCTTGGAGAATTTGATCATTACTTTGCTAGCGTGTGAGCTGAGTGCAATTGTGCAGTAGTTTGAGCATTCTTTGGCATTGCCTTTCTTTGGGATTGGAATGAAAACTGACCTTTTCCAGTCCTGTAGCCACTGCTGAGTTTTCCAAACTTTCTGGCATATTGAGTGCAGCACTCTCACAGCATCATCTTTCAGGATTTGAAATAGCTCAACTGGAATTCCATCACCTCTACTAGCTTTGTTTGTAGTGATGCTTCCTATGACCCACTTCCCTTCACATTCTAGGATGTCTGGCTCTAGGTGAGTGATCACCCCATCCTGGTTATCTGGGCCAGGAACATCTTTTTTGAAAAGTTCTGTGTAATCTTGCCACCTCTTCTTAATATCTTCTGTTTCTGTTAGGTCCATACCATTTCTGTCCTTTATTGTGAACATCTTTGCATGAAATGTTCCCTTGGTATCTCTAATTTTCTTGAAGAGATCTCTAGTCTTTCTCATTCTATTGTTTTCCTGTATTTCGTTGCATTGATCACCGAGGAAGTCTTTCTTATCTCTCTGCTATTCTTTGGAACTCTGCATTCAGATGGGTATATGTTTCCTTTTTTTAAATGAGACTGACATACAAGCAGCAATTCAAGTATCCATGAGGCCAAGATAAAGGCAGGAGAGTAAACTTGTCTGAGTGAGAAAGAGAAAAGGGGAAAAGCATCTGGAGATTCAAGATGAGGCGGAAGAAGAAGCAATCTTTCTTGCAATCCTCATACCAAAGACTTCGAGGAAAGCAGGTATGCTAGTGACAGATACGGCCAGAGGTCCAAATACCTGGTCTGGAAAAGTAACTCGCCAGATTCAAGGCTCCTGACAGGCCTTACATATTTCGTGTTCTTTTAGATAGACTTAACCTTCCATAGAGCCGTGATAGTTCCTTGTTAGATAAATCTCATCTTCTGTTATGGCCAGAAGAGTAAACCCAGAAGGTCGGGTGGGCTACCCTAGGTCACGGCCCGGCAGAGGAATCCCGTGTCTAGGAGGGCCACAGCACCAGGCAGAGCCCTCTGTGCTTCGGAGAATGAACCGTGCACATGGGCCTACGTGCTCGCAGCCCTGACGCTGCCTTGCTTCCTTCCCAGGTTCTGCCTTACATCTCCCTACTCTGGCAAGCTTGCTATCATCCTCACCTGGGTGCTTAGCCTTAATATTTAACTTTATTAATAATAAAAACAAAAATTACATGGTGCTTACCCCTCTTAAAAGGCCTTTAATGTCTATTAACATATTTAATCATCCCATTAAACCAGTGAAATTGGAACTGATGATTTCAATTTCCTTTACAGGTAAAGAAATTGAGGCTTCAAGGGTAGGTGACACCCTGAAGGGATATTTTTAAATGGCTCATCAGGGACTTGAACCCAGGCCTTCTAATCCAAAGCCTGTGATGTTTCCACCTCATGTGGTTACTTTAGGGATTAAAATACTCAGACCCTGTGATTTCTCCAATTGTTCTTATGAGTCATTGTGATAGATCTACACACACTGGAAAAATAATCCGTGGTTCAAATGTACTTGTGAAAAGTGGAATACTATATCCCTATCTGCATAACTCATAATACATCGTGGGATAGCAAAGGCTCCTACAAGCCTTACAGGAGAAAAGAAGCTCTAGTTTTTATGTGAATTAGAATTTTCTCATTTCTTGGACCATAGATCCTTCACTGACATGAAACATCCATGTATATCAAATGCTATGTGTGTGTGCTGAATCACTTCAGTTGTGTCCGACTCTTTGCAACCCTATGCACTTGTAACCCACAAAGCTCCTCTCTCCATAAGATTCTCCAGGGAAGAATACTGGAGTGGGTTGCCATGCCCTCCTCCAGGGGATCTTCCTGATCCAGGGATCAAACCCAGGTCTCAAATGTCTCTGGCTCTGGCAAGAGGATTCTTTACTAGCACCGCCTGGGAAGCCATCAAATGCTACACCAGGGGTTAATAAAACACTGGGGAGGTATGTTCTTATCCCATATTCTGACCCTTGACCTTTCAGAATTAAAATTTATCTTCTCCAGAGACTGGCATTCCCACTGCCTAGTGGGAGTATTCAGGCAAGGCTGACGGCTAGTTAGAGAAATGTTCCAATATTGGCTAGAGACACCATGGCTATCTTTTTACCAGACTCAGTGACTGGGGAAAATGATTTTAATATTCACCAGAATTTCTTTGTAGAAAGATACCCAAGGCTGATGATTCAAGGTGATTCCATCCATCTTATGACCCATGTTTTGTTTTTAAATAATTACTAGCTTCTAAATGTTCTAGGGTCATTCATTGTTTGTCAGCCTTCACTGCATTCACTGGCTTCCTCCTATAAACATGGCCACCTTGGAATCAAGTAATTTGTGGTGTGGTGCTTATTAGTAGCATCTCAGATTGAAAAATGTTAATAAGAAATTAATTAGGCAACACAGCTGGAAATAAAACAGAAGAACAGGGAGCGACGGGCAGTTACAAGGAAACATGGGACATTCCACCCTGTTAGAGTGGCAAACACTCTGATCCACACAATTTAGAAAAATCTCTCTATGTTCTAAGTCATTTGGACTTGAATATTTTATCTCACAAAGAAATGCAGAGGCCATACACTGAGCGGTCATTCTGTCCTGGGCATTATGGAAGAGGGAGCAGAGGAGGCAGGCTAATTCCTAGCTTTAAGCCTCTAGCAACAAGGCGCAGTGTCCATATACTCCAGAAACCAAACAGAACTGAGATGTGAACCGTAGAAGGCTTCCCACGTGGCACAGTGGTAAAGCATCTGCCTGCCACTGCAGGAGATACAAGAGATGCAGGTTCGATCCCTCGGTCAGGAAGATCCCTTGGAGGAGGAAATGGCAACCCACTCTGGTATTCTTGCCGAGAGAATCCCATCGACAGAGGAGCCTGGTGAGTTACAGACTGAAAGAAAGTGGAAAAGTGCAAGTTGCTCATTTGTGTCTGACTCTTTGCAACCCCACGGACTATACAGTCCATGGAATTCTCCAGGCCAGAATCCTGGGGTGGGTAGCCTTTCCCTTCTCCAGGAGATCTTCCCAACCCAGGGATCGAACCCAGGTCTCCTCCACTGCAGGTGGATTCTTTACCAGCTGAGCCACAAGGGAAGCCCAGGTTACAGTCTATGGGGTTGCAAAGATTCAGACACATAACTGAGCGCACACGCGTATGGACCGTAGAAGAGGCCCAGCAAGTTCTGAAGCAGTGGCGGCCGGGGAAGCGCCCCGGAAACTGCATTCAGATTGCCTTTGCATGTGAATAGGGAATCTCGCCCTGCTTCCTGCCCAGGATCTTTTTCTTTTTTTTAAATTGGAGTGTAATTGTTTTACAGTGCTGTCTTAGGTTCCGCTTTACAAGGAAGCGAATCAGCGATGTGCATTCATGTATCTCCTCCTTCTCAGGCCTCCCCACCCCAGGGGCCTTTTCAGCAGGGCTTTCTGCCCACCACTTTCTAGCCTCATTGGTCCTCTTTCTTGCTCCATCCTCAGGACTTTTGCACATGCTGTTTCTTCTGCTTGAAACCCTTGCCTTCTTTGACCCCTCTAACTTTACTTGCCTTTCAAGTCTCAGTTTAAATATTACTCCCCAGTGAGGCCTAACCTGACAACCTCCACTCAGTATAGGCTCATTCTCCCACATTGTTCTTCTCATCACATTTTGATAAGCTCATTTATAGCAAATTTCCTACTTTTCCCTTCTTTGTCTTTTATGTTTCTTTGTCTCCCTCCCACGTTGTTTTGTCTGCTATGAGACCAGTGTGCTATGTGTTAGTTGCTCAGTCATGTCAGACTCTATATGACCCCAGGCTCCTCTGTCCAAAGAATTCTCTAGGCAAGAATACCTGAGTGGGTAGCCATTCCCTCCTTCAGGAGACTTGCCCAGTCCAGGGGACTGAACCCCAGTCTCCAGGACTGCAGGCAGATTCTCCACCATCCGAGCCAGCGGGGGTCTATTTTGCTTAGCACTGTGCCAGTACATCTCATCTTTTGGTTTTGTCTTGTTAACTTTTATGGGAGTATAGTTGATACAACCGTGTGTTAGTTTCAGGTGGACGGCAAAGTCATTCAGTTATACACAAGCATATATTCATTTTTTCAGATTCTTTACTCATACAGATTATTATGGAGAATAATATGGAGCTCTACAATAGGTCCTTGTCATCTATTTATTTTATATAAAGTAGTATGTGTATGCTAACCCAAGCTCCTAATTTATCCCTCTCCACCACATTTCCCCTTTGCTAACCATGGGTTTTTGAATTCTGTGGATCTCTTTCCATTTTGTAAATAAGTGCATTTGTATCCTTTTTTTTAAATATTTGAAGATATACTAGATGCAAACTTTCCTAACATGGGAAAGGAAATAGTCAACCATGTTCAGGAAGCACAGAGAGTCCCAGGCAGGATAAACCCAAGGAGGAATACACCAAGACATATCATAATCAAACTGACAAAAGTTAAATGACAAAATATTAAAAGCAACAAGGGAAAAACAACAAATAACATATAAGGGAACTCCCATAAGGTTATCAGCTGATTTCTCAACAGAAACTCTACAAGCTAGAAGGGGATGGGGAACGGCACGGAGTGACGAAAGAGAAGACCCTACGGCAAGAATACTTTACCCAGCAAGACTCTTGCTCAGATTTGACAGAGAAATCAGAAGCTTTGCAGACTAGCAAAAGTTGAGAGAACTCAGCACCATCAAGCCAGCTTTACCTACTGGGGGTGATTTTTCCCAGGCTTAACTTTCCATGTCTCCCAGTAGCATCAGAATGGTAGGATGTCAAGGGTCAGGATGAGGGTGTGGCTTGGGGAAAGGGCTCAAGGATGGATTTGAGTCAGCTTTGAGTTAATATCTTAGCAGATTTCAACCTTCATGCATCAGGTCCAGCATAGCTCATCAGAACTAGGAGGCCACGTAGGATCTGGGAGCAAATTCTCCTAAGAGAAGGATGATTGTACTGATGATGTACTGAACCCTGAGCTATGGGCATCCCAGGTGGCTCAGTGAGGAGAGAACCCGCCTGCAGCGCAGGAGATGCAGGAGAAGTGGGTTCAGTCCCCGGGTTTGGAAGGTCACCTGGAGGAGGGCAGGGGAACCCACTCCAGTATTCTTGCTGGAGAATCCCATGGACAGAGGAGCCTGGTGGGCTACAGTCCATATGGTTGCAGAGAGTTGGACACGACTGAAGGGACTGAGCAGGCAAGCAAGTATCCTGAGCTGTAATCCTGGGTCAGGCACTGTGTTAGTGCTTTATATGCATTTTATGATTTAATCCTCACAACAGCATCGTGTAAGTTAGGTCCTATTATTACCCTCATTTTACTGAGGGGAAAATATCGGCATCCGAGGCTGATATCGCAGAAGGTGGTGGAAGCACTGGGCTGAGCAGCCTGGACCCTTAGCCTCCGATCCATCTGTCTCTGGAATCTGCAATCACATCAGGCAGCTGTTCAAAGATAAAAGATTCTGGGCTTGGGATCCCAACCATCTCTTCCTCTCTCTCAAGAGCTAAGGACTACCAGCTGGTCCACAGAGGGTGGGTGGGTGGAGGGTGATATACGTGGTAGGCCTGGTTGCACAGCGTTTTAAATGGTAAGCTAAGAAACCCAGGTTCTTAGGAATCAAAGATATTGACTGAAGAAGGAAATGGCATGCAAGAGATCAAAGGTACCGAATGTGGCATCAGGGGCTGGGAGGGGTGACGACTCTGTACAAGAAGCTGCAGAAGGAGCTCAGTGGGTATGAGCCGGAGCTGTGATGGTGAAGGTCGACTGGAGTCATTTCAGAATAGAACTGATAGGCCTTGGCGACCAGCTGGCATGGAAAGGGCTGCCTGCTGCCACTTAGCGATGAAATACACATCCCCACAAGTCCAGCGATACACTGCCTCTAATCAAATGCACTTTTAATGATTGGTCTGTATTTACTTAACATCCTCACTTGACTAAGAAATATGAATTGGCTCCATCTCTGAAGAAGCACGGATTCTTAGACTTCTCTGACTAATGAGACTGCCGCTGTTAATGTTAAAAAATAAAATTATATATGTAGGATGCCACACATATGCTTCTGTCATATTAGGACTTCTGAGGTTAAACTATTTTTACTTCTATGTCATGATAACTAATATTATGATTTTGTTTATTTAGGTTGATGTTCTACAAACATAAGTATTTTAGTGGCCAATTCAAGAAAGAGAAGAAAAGGTAAAATAAATGTAAAGACACAGTTAAACACATCAAAAAGAGCAGAGGATAAATTTTTGCCAGGCTTCCACTTGACCTATTTTGTTAAACAGTGCTATCAATTGTTTATGCTATATATCTGTATCTCTACAGAGATGTATAGTTATCGCTTTTGTTTTGCTGTTATAGAATGAATGAATGATTGATTGAAAATACTTTATAGGATCAGATAATGAATTTAATTCCAAGTTCTCAGGTGGATAGAGGGAAAAGGGAAATACAGTGTAGAATATAGTTCATATTATGTTACTAAAGATGTATTTATATGAATGAATAAGGTTTCGGTATGGAAAGGAATTCAGTGAGGAGTTTATTTTATTAGAACTTCACTTTTTTTGCTGTTGTTTTGCCTTTTATTTTGTTATTGGAGTATAATCGCTTTACAGTGTTGTGCTAGCTTTAGTTTCTGCTGCACAACGAAGTGAATCAGCCACGTGTACTCGTACACCCCCTCGCTCTGGGGCCTCCCTCCCGCTCTCTATCCTGCCCCTCTGGGTCAGCCCCGAGCACCGGGCTGCGCCCCCTGTGTACAGAGCAGCTTCCTGCTATCTATTTCACACAGGAAGTGAAAGTCATCCAGTCGTCTCGGACTCTTTGCGACTGCAGGAACTATACAGTCCATGGAATTCTGCAGGCCAGAATACTGGAGTGGAGAGTCTTTCCCTTCTCCAGGGGATCTTCCCCACCCAGGAATTGAACCCAGGTCTCCCGCACTGCAGGTGCATTCTTTACCAGCTGAGCCACAAGGGAAGCCCTAGAACACTGGAGTGGGTAGCCTATCCCTTCTCCAGGGGATCTTCCTGACCCGGGAATTGAACCGGGGTCTCCTGCATTGCAGGGAGATTCTTTACCAACTGAGCTATGAGGAGCTATGAGCTATGACTACCCAAAGGAAGATCTCAGTGTTTCTATTTAGGTGGTGGTGGTGGTGAGGGGAGAGAGGAAACAGATGATGGAGAGATGGATGGGAACAGTGAGCACAGTGACTCAAGCCCCCGTTACGCGCTGTTGTTTCAGATTTCCATCCTGATAGGGAGGGATCCGAATTCATCACCGTGTCTCAATTCCAGTGAGATTCTACCTAATCCTAAAGACTTGAGAAAGGCATTCATGACTCATGACTACATACACCACCTAACCTGCCTCTTGAGAAATCTGTATGCAGGTCAGGAAGCAACAGTTNGTTTCAGATTTCCATCCTGATGGGGAGGGATCCGAATTCATCACCGTGTCTCAATTCCAGTGAGATTCTACCTAATCCTAAAGACTTGAGAAAGGCATTCATGACTCATGACTACATACACATATACGTTATCAACGGGGCTTCCCAGGCGGCACTGGTGATAGCCCACCTGCCAATTCAGGAGACGTGAGAGACGCGGGCTGGATCCCTGGGTGGGGAAGGCCCCCTGGAGGAGGGCACAGCAACCCGCTCCAGTATGCTTGCCTGGAGAATCCCATCAGCAGAGGAACCTGGAGGGCTGCAGTCCTTGGGGTCGCAGAGAGTCGGACACAACTGAAGCGACGGAGCCCGCACACATACCGTACCAACAGGGTAAAGAAGAAATCCGATTAGATGCAGAACATTTGACAAAATCCAACACCCACTGCTGATAAAAGCTCTCACGGGCTAGCAAAAGAGGGAAACGCCCTCAACTTGGTAAACAACATCTACAAAACTTTACAGAAGACCTAAATGAATGGTGAGACATACTGTTCTGTGAATGACCCAGCAAAGAGACTCAGATGACGAGGTATAGACTGAGAGAAAATATTTGCCAACCACATATCCTACAGGAATATTTTCTCTAGAATATATAAGGAACTCTCAAAGTAAAACGGTTAAAACAAAACAACCCAATTAGAAAATGGGCAAAACACATAAACAGACATTTCACTGAAGAATGAAAGCAAGCACATGCACAAATGTTGAGCAATACTGTTAAGGAAACGCAGACTGAAACCGCAATGAGGTACCCCTACACGCTTATTAGAATGGCTAAAATGAAAAATAGTGATAACACCAAATACTGGCAAGGATGTGCAGAAACTAGATCACATGTACTTTGAGAGGGTAGGAATGAAAATTGTACAGTCATTTTGGAAACAAGTATGGCCTTCTCCTATAAAGTTAATCATACCCTTACCAAGATCTACCAATTGATTTTAAATATTTATTTCAGAGAAATGTAAACTTAATTTTAAAAAATAACTTGTATATAAATGTTCATGGCAGTTTTATTCTTAGTATTATTAAATATTAATAATAGTTCAAACCTGGAAACAATTCAAATGTCCTTCAGCAGATGAATGATTACAAACAGAACAAAAAAAAACAAACAACAGAACTCTGTTATTGCCATATCACAGACTACTATTCAGCATTGAAAAGGAAATACTACTGGATCACAAACCATCTTGGATGGATCTCGAGGGAATTGTGCTCTGCAACAGAAGCCAATCTTGCAAGATTATATACTGCATGATTTTATTTATATTATACAAAAGGACAAAATTACAGCAAGGGAAAACAGATTAAAGGGTGCCAGGATTTAGAGAGAAGGGAGACATGGGGGAGGGATGCAGGAATGGAAGAGGCTGGTTTTTTGGAGAGTTTGGAGAGTTTTCCTCGGACATTGGTGTATTCCACTGGTGATGGCAGTATTTCAGATTGGAAAACAAACAAACCAACAAACAAAAAAACAGTTCTGAAGGCTACAGCTTTCAGGGAACATGGGGTCATGCAATAGAGGATGGACAGATGGCAGAATGAAGGAAGGTTGTATAACCAGTAGGTGTGAACTTTAGAGCTTAAGGAAGGTACCTTAGAGCAAAATAGTTCCAATCATGTCTCCCATGTGATAAGAAGCAGACCATGTCTGATAAATAAGAACAGCGTTTCCCAAATGACGGTGATCTCTACACAGTCATCAAGATATTGGCCCAATCTACATTCTACTTCTGCTATTATATATGCAGTGTCTTCCTTCAGAGTGCCTCAGACCTAAGGTAATATATATTGCATAAAATAAAAATTCTGTCTGTGTACTACCTAAAGCCATCTGATGCCCCATCAGTTGTACATATAATACACTTTGGGATAAAAGAGAGAGAGGGATTCAGAGAAAGGGCAAAGGGCATTGTGAGCAGAGGAAACAGCCTGAGCTAGAGCAGCAAGCATGAAGGGGCATGATGCATTCAGAGCCAGGAGTGACTGGACCAGAGCATGCTGGCAGCCTGGGAGGGTGAAAGATGTGGTGGCCGATGGGGCTGGAAAAAAGGCTCAGGGGCGGATTGTGAAGGAAGGGCTGGCAAGAGTCAAAGTCCACCCCACTCCTTCTGTTGTCTCTCAGGCAAAGGACGGGACAAGGGTCCCGGGGGCTCCGTGTTCTCGGTTTCCCCCGGGGCTGCAGGAGTGTGAGCGGTCATGGGTATCCGTGTTAACACTGCACGAGCAAAACCAATCCCCCAGTCCCCGCCAGCTGCACACTCACCGCCTCCACTGCAACCGTAGGCTGGTTTGCATCCAGGCAGGTTGTGTAAACAAGGCTGTTAGGGGAATACAAACAACCACAGCCTGGACTGTGCTTCAGTAGCCTGGCCTGGGGAAATCAGAATTTCCAGCTACCTCCCACGCCAAGACGGAGCCTCCTAAGTGCTTTTACAGGGTTCTTCCCCTCTCCCTCCCAAGACGCCGATGCTGACCCTTGGTGCTGGATGGCTTCATGCTGCTCAGCCCCTCTTCCACTAGTGCCTTGACAACCAGATGCCAACTTGCTGAGCTGCCAAACAGAAACAAGCTCCGGGCATGCTGCTCCTGGGAGGGCTGGGCAGGCAAAAAATGTAGGCTGTTCTCCCTGAATAGAGCTTCCCCATCTACACATTGGCCTTCTCAAGCTCATGAACTGAATCTTCTTCTTCTTCTTCTTCTTTTTTTTTTTTTTTTTACAAAATATACTTTATTTGAAGGCAATGGCACCCCACTCCAGTACTCTTGTCTGGAAAATCCCATGGACGGAGGAGCCTGGTGGGCTACAGTCCATGGGGTCGCTGAGGGTCAGACACGACTGAGCAACTTCACTTCCACTTTTCACTTTAACGCATTGGAGAAGGAAATGGCAACCCACTCCAGTGTTCTTGCCTGGAGAATTCCAGGGATGGGGGAGCCTGGTGGGCTGCCATCTACGGGGTTACACAGAGTCAGACATGACTGAAGTGACCTAGCTTAGCTTATACTTTATTTATTTGAACTATATTTTCTTTCTGTTGTTTTGTTTTAATCAATTTTTATTGGAATAGAGCAGCTTTACAATGTTGTGTTAGTTTCTACTGTACAGCAAAGTGAACCAGCTCTCAGTTCAGTTGAGTTGCTCCATCATATCTGACTCTTTGAGACCCCATGGACTGCAGCACACCAGGCTTCCCTGTCCTTCACAAACTTCTCGCAGAGTTTGCTCAAACTCATGTCCATTGAGTTGGTGATGCCACCCAGCCATCTCATCCTCTGTTGCCCCCTTCTCCTCCTGCCTTCAATCTTTCCCAGTATTGGGGTCTTTTCCAATGAGTCAGCTATTTGCATCAGGTGGCCAAAGTATTGGAGCTTCAGCTTCAACATCGGTCCTTCCAATGAATAGTCAGGACTGATCTCCTTTAGGATGGACTGGTTGGATCTCCTTGCAGTCCAAGGGACTCTCAAGAGTCTTCTTCAACAGCACAGTTCAAAAGCATCAATTCTTCGGTGCTCAGCCTTCTTTACAGTGCAACTGTCATGTCCACACATGACTACTGGAAAAACCACAGCTTTGACTAGACAGACCTTTGCCTGCAAAGTAATGTCTCTGCTTTTTAATATGCTGCCTAGGTTTGTCATAGCTTTTCTTCCAAGAAGCACATGTCTTTTAACTTCATGGCTGCAGTCAGCATCTGCAGTGATTTTGGAGCCTGAGAAAATAACCAGCTGTCTGTACACATATATCCCGTCTTCTTTGGATTTCCTTCTTTTCATACTCAGGCACTTCAGGCGTGTCTGACTCTTTGCGACCCTACAGACTGCAGCCCGCCAGGCTCCTCTGTCCATAAGATTCTCCAGGCAAGAATACTGGAGTGGGTTGACATGCCTTCCTCCAGGGGATCTTACAAACCCAGGGACTGAACCGGCATCTCCTGCGTCTCCTTAATTACAGGTGGATTCTTTACCTCTGAGCCACCGAGGAAGCCCTTCCTTCCCTTTAGGTCCCCACTGAGCATGTAGTAGTGCTAGACAGGTTCTCCTTAGTTATCTTTTTTATACATAATACCATGTGTGTGACATATGTATGACGTACATGTGACATAGTATATATGTCTACCCCAACCTCCCGATTCATCCCCCCTGCTCCGTACTTGCTGTGCTTTTATATTTTTCACCACATCTGTGTCTCTATTTCTATTTTGCAGAAGAGATCTTTAAACTTCGCTCTGCAAAGTGGACAGATCTGTAGGCACAGAATCTCTTTTAAATGTTTGTAGGGCTCTCTTCACAGTCGGCTATGGGTTCTGGCCTCTGCTCATGACACTCCACCTCTCCCTAGCCACACATCCATCACATAAGCCTTCTTCCTACTCTTTGAATACTTTGAGTTCACCCCACCTCAGGGCCTTCGGCCTTGCTCTAATTTCCCTGTCTGGAATATGCTCTCCCAGATAATTGACACGGCTGGCTCTTTCACCATTTATACTTGGGTCCAATCATTACCTCTTTGCGCATCTTCTCTGGGTCCCCAGGTCAACAAGCTTCCAGGCATCTGTTTCACCTTGCCGTTCTTGATTTTCTGCATGACTCTTGTTATCTGAATCTGTCACACCCATTCATTGTGTTTCTGGTTTTATCTATCTTTCCCACTAAAAGTTAAGCTTCATGAGAGCAGGGACTTTGCTTATTTGTTGCTCTATCTTTACACCTAGGTCATACTGGGCTGCCCAGGATAATGGTGTTGAAGGAATTGAGCTGGGAAGCAGACGGGACAAAAGAGAAGGCATTATCTTTTCACTGGAAAGCTTGCAGTCTAGATCAAGCCCTAGGAGTTACTCAAGCTGAATGAGGCATGAGACCCTGCAGTGAGAGATGGGAGAAACCGTGCTGGTCTGCGCTTTAGGGTTGGGCGGCACTTCTGAGGTCACGGTCTTGCATCTGAAGAAAGGGACCCGAGAGGGGAGGCAAAGGGACCTTCCTTAACAGTGGCCTTGCTCACAGTTAACGGGACGTGAGAACAGGAAGCAAAGAGATGGTGATGGAAAAGGGCTCCTAAAAACAATGCTGCCTTGCCACAAGTGTGAGGTCAGAATCGCTCCAATTTAGGGCTTTCACTTGCTGGACATTTGTTCTGTGGCAGCTACTGTGCTAAGCACGTTTTTATTCATTATCTCATTTAATCCTCACAATATCCCTGTGATGTATCGATAGGTATCATCATCGCCACCATTGTCTTCATCAGCGTCACCACCACCATCACCATCACCATCCTGCACTGTAAAGGAATGATTCCCTCATTTCTAAAATCCATTGTATTTGCCACCATTCTCCACTGCTCCTTCTGCCTCCCGAGTCCTTCTACCCTAACTTGATAATTCTGCATCCCTGCTTTGACCATATCTCAAATTTTAAGCTCACAAAAACAAAAATGTTTCAATCAAAAAAATTTATTTTAGGAGGAAGCACAAGGAAGAGGGATTAACCTTATTAACTTTAAGATGTCTTAGGGTGAAATGAATTGGGAGAGCAGCATTAATGTGTATGTACTACATGTGTAAAACGGGCTTCCCTGGTGGCTCAGCCGGTAAAGAATCCGCCTGCAGTGTGGGAGACCTGGGTTCAGTCCCTGGGTTGGGAAGATTCCCCTGGAGAAGGGAACAGCTACCCACTCCAGTATTCTGGCCTGGAAAATTCCATGGACTGTATGGTCCATGGGCTCGCAGAGTCGGACACGACTGACCGACTTTCACTTCATTTCACTTCAGTCAGATCTATGCCTAAGACCTATGGACAGTGACTGAGTCCCATCCTTGTTCACAAGCCCTGTGATCCACTGTGAATGCTGGCTGCTGATCCTGAATTCTCTGACCCAGCTTCGGTCTCTCCACTGCAAGCAGGGCAGCGACTTTGCATTGCCTCTGAGTCCTGGCTTGGCCCTGTATCCATTGTCCTAGGTTTCCTAAAAAATAAAAAAAATAAAAAAATGCAAAGTAGTACAAATTCACAAGAGTGGCACTGAATAATGAAGCGCGAATACAGTGACATGCAAGCAATGAGGTTTGCGATACAGTCTTTATTTCAACCAGCGATTTTTCTATAGCGTTATTCAGAGATACGCAGTTACTCTTGACATTCCTCACTATGTACCCCAAGCCCTTTTCAGCATAAAGCGTCCCACAGCCTACCTGTGACTCAATAAATAGGCATGAAAAGGCTCTATCGCACTCAGCAAACCTACTCTCTGAGGTGCTTTTCCCCACAGAAAATAAAATGTGCATTGTTGCATAGAAGCAAATTGGACCAGAAATCTTTCCCAATGTTGCTGTTGTTGTGTATGTCTTATGAACATCCATGTGTTTATCTCTAAGCTGGCTTGATGTACATGGTGCTGTGTTAGCCAAATGTTAAAGTCACCCCACAGTCACCCCAACAAGAGTGGTGATTTTGAGGCGACTTGAACTTAGCAGAAGCTTTATGTATCAGATCAGTGCCAAAGAGGCAGAGGAAGACCCATGCTTCTTGCCAAAGGGAGAAGAGCAGGTTTATCAGACGGAGCTGCTCAACTTTCAAGAAACTGCTGTTCTGTTTTTACCATACCCCTGCTTCCCCCCCACCAACAGTGGATCTCTGAAAACCTTCTCTCTGGTAGAAAGGATGAGAAAACGGGTCCAGAGAATGAAGTGACTTCCTGAAGGTCACATAGCTTCCCTTGAAAGAACTCCTCGAAGGAAGGACTCGACACACGAGTTTTTCCTTGCCCCTTGGTTTGTGTGCAAGTCTGACTGTGTATTTCTACTTACAAAGGGGCCAGAGGCCACCCACCTTCTGAGAGGGGCACTGCTGACTAGAGATGGACACCAAGTCAAGGCCAGACCTGAATCTGGGGAAACACCCACTGTCAAAAGGGTAGCAATCAAGACGTTAGACTGGACTATAAAGGGGGGGAAAAGTAGTCATGACGCGTCATAAAAAGGCCTTTCACGTCAAGCAACAGCCTTTGAGAAAGAAGACAAACTTGAGAGGTCCAGAGTGAAATCCTTCCGTCTTCCTTCAGACAGAGGACGTGCAGGCTACAGGGTTGGTGACGAGTGCCTCCCCGCGCCTGCCTGTCCTTCGGGCGCAGGAGCAGGAAATTGCTGTTGCAAGAATAAAAAGGCCGCGCCTGCACAGCAGTTTTGCTGGCGAGAGAAGCAGGTTGGAAGAGGGCGCACAAACGCGCTTGGTGCAGAAACTCTTCATTTCAGCCGTGTTTGTTTTGAAAATGTTGCAGTCGCAGGTCATGGAATTCATGAATAAAACGTCTTCCTTATTTTGACTCAAAAGGAATAAAGATTTATTACCATCCTAACCAGGGAAGCAGTATTGACCCACTGGCTATTTGAGATTTTTAGCATTGTGGGCAAGAATATTTATTGCTTTTAATTACCGTAAAGCAGTGAGGATCTTGTTTTTAATAGATTTTTTTCCCATTACCCGGATCTTGGCTTGCAATTCCAGGTGTAGGAAAGAGGGGGAAAATCCTATATCAATGTTATGTAAAAATTCCCAGACAAAGATAATAAATTAAAAATGACCTAAGTTTGTTTTCAGTCTCTCTCCAGTTTCTTTTCAGTCCCTATGAATCAAAATAGATTGTGTATGTATGTAGGTTTGTGTGTGTGTGTGTGTGTGTGTGTGTGTGTGTGTGTGCGTGTAGGGATGTTAGCTGGCCACAATTGCAACATGATCTTCAGCAACTCAGTTAATTTTTCTGAATCCTAAGCCCATAGATTGAAATACGGATAAGAACACAAAGGGTTATAAGGGCGGATTTCCAAGCTGAGGGAAGTTCCTTCATCCCTCTAAATCTCAGTTTTTTTATTTAAAAAAGGGAGAACAATGATTAGTTTGCATGGCTATCAAAACGATGAACTGTGATAATGGATTTTAAAATCCCTAGCAGGGTTCTCAGCATGTATCATTCATTAAGTGATAGATGGCTTGTTTCTTCTTTCTCTCTTTGTCTGTCTCAACACACATGCGCGTGCGGAGAGAGAGAGACAGACAGAGAGACAGAGACACACAGAGAGAAAGGAGGGAAATATTCAGCTGACTCTAGGTCAACGTTTTGGGTTGTGGTATTTTCAAGAGTTCTTTAGTTGTCGGCTCAGACAGCTCAGATCTGTGTGTCTGAATCCACTTGTGGGTCTTCTGTGACCACAGGAAAGAGCTTCTAGAAATCACAGGCCATGAGTAAGAGCCAGTAGCCTATGTGATTGTGGCGCAGGACAAGCTCTCTTTACTCCATGCTGCCATCGGAGAAGGCAGTGGCACCCGCTCCAGTGCTCTCACTTGGAGAATCCCATGGTTGGAGGAGCCTGGTGGGCTGCAGTCCATGGGGTCGTTAAGAGTTGGACATGACTGAGTGACTTCACTTTCACTTTTCACTTTTGTGCAGTGGAGAAGGAAATGGCAACCCACTCCAGTGTTCTTGCCTGGAGAATCCCAGGGAAGGGGGAGCCTGGTGGGCTGCCGTGTCTGGGGTCGCACAGAGTCGGACATGACTGAAGCAACTCAGCAGCAGCAGCAGCCATTGAACAACTGAATCCTGGAAAGATGCTCCCCCCCAAGCGAAGAACACGGCTAAGCTGTTTAGACCCTTAAGGAATAGGTTTCACAGGGAGGGCTGTTAGACTCAATTTAAATACTGCGTCAGGCCTGCCTCGTCTCCCTTGCCTACGTGACCATCTTTTTTTTCCATCATTCTCCAATTGTCTAACCTTGGGCAAGTTTCTAACCTCCCTAAGTCTTACTCATCTGTAAAATGGAAATAACAAGTGTATTTATGCATGGGATAATTGAGAGTTAAATAATCTGAATGAGGCTGATTTATCAATGTCTAACGCAGAGTGCATCAATGAATAGAAGCTGCCATATTCAATCTCTGGATCATCATTTTTCCTTTTCTGCTGGCAAATTCCAAAGAGAAGATGTCCCCAAACTGACCTTGCAAATGCACACATTCATTTGCACACCACTGCCCACAATTAAAGTAGTAAGTGTCGGCCAGGTGAATATTTCCTAACTTGAGAACCCCTGGATTTTCCTGCTGCCTTACCAGCCTCAATGTGGCCGTATTTTAGGAAATATCCACAGTGTGTGACACATACACATTGAGAGTGAGAGAGTCAGTGGGTCTCCTTACATTGGAAGGAGAGTGACGATGCTTTAGCTTTGTGAAATTTTAAGGGATGAAAACATCTCAGGGGATACAAAGGGTGCTGGTTGAAATATTAATAACAAAGGGAAGATTTTCTAACAAACTACCATACTGATTCACTGGTTGCCCTCAGTGTGTCTTAGGCTAACCACCTTAAAGATAAACTCAATATAACAGCAATAATGGTATTGAAGGGAGGGAGAGAGAGAAAAAGGCAAATTAGAGAATGAGGGGACCCAGGCAGGAGAAATTAAAAAAGGAGATGAATGATGCAGAATTCAGGGGGAGAGAAAACAGAAGAGAGGAAGAGGAGGACTTGCCTGGTGGTCCAGCGGTTAAGACTTCGCCTCTCCTAATGGGGAGCTAGGATCCCACATGCTTCGTGGCCACAAAACCCAAACATAAAACAGAAGCAATACTGTCACACATTCAACAAAGACTTTAAAGATGGTCCACCTCAGAAAAATCTTTAAAAAAAATTTAAAAAAGAGAGAGAGAGGACAGGGTAAGCAGGAGAGACAGGAGGGTACTCTCAGGGGTAGGGAGAGGGCAACGCGGGCAGTAGGAAGGCTGCTGGGCTGGGAACTGAAGGAAGAACGGGCAGAGAAAGAAGAGAGGAAAGTTGCAGAATTGCTTCTGTTTTATCTCTTGGGTACGGGGACCAGGACTTGCTGCCAGATTGGCTTCGGCAGTACTTGGGTCTGCAGCTTGTCTGGTCCACGTTGATTCCTAACTTCAACAGCAATTTTTCAAAGCAAGGGGGTCCAGCTGTGCTCTGCTCCCGTGCCAGCTCCCCCTGTACCTGCTGGGCTGACAATGATGCTCTCTGCAGGCTGGAATGGGCGAGAGGCACTTCTTTCTCCTTGCCTAACAACTCGCTCTGGGGAATGCTGCTCCTTGGTCTTGCCTTTCAATTCTTTGTGAAGAAAGAAAATAATAAGGGAGAAGATGAATTGAGATTCTTTTATATTTTTACTGAAAATGACCATGGATGTGAAACGTTTCCAAGTCAATGGGTCTCTTGTGGGGCTTTACAATCCCTCTGGACCAGCAATCAACTCAACAGGACTTCTCCTCTTTTATCTCAGGGACCCCTTCAGAGATTGGCACAGTGCCTTTTTTTTTAATTTTGCAATGGTGATAAACAGGTGTGTGCTAAATGTATGGGCACACTTGCCTGCTACCCCTTTCTGGCTCACTAGAAATCAGCAGAGTGAGCTGGCACATTTTGTAGAACTTTAACTTGCATGGACCTGAGCAAGCATCTAACCTGATGACAGATGAGGAGACTGATGCTGTGAAAAGCAAAGGGATTGTGTGATTTGCTCCAAGTCACACGGTTGGCAGCAGAGCTGTATTACCCGCGAGCCCAGGGCTCTTTTTTGGCCTGTGTCTCTCTCTTTTGAACCTTGCTGGTCATCTGTATAACCAAGGTAAGAAAAATCCCTTCCATTAATGCAGTTCTCTCTCACTTACAAATTGGACATTTTTTCCCTGTGAGTTAAATGTGTTTAAAATGTATTTAATAATACCTAAATGCAACTCCTCTTCCTACAGAAGCCATTACTCACATTGCTTACTGACCATCACAGAAAGTCTTTCAAAGGATATTCTAATCTCTCCTCCAAGTAAATGTGCCTGCAAACACGGGTTTCTGTGCCAATCCTGTTCTAGGGAGATGCCCACCAATACTGTCATGCAATAGTAGTGGTTATTAAAGGTCATGTTTGTGACATGCTCCTATCATAGACTCATCTTTATCTTCACAATACCCATTTCAGGGATAAAGAAATGAGCACAGAATTTTCGAGCCTCAGCCAAGAATGGGATGGTTTATTGAAACAGAGTTCAGAAAAGACTAGTGGGGACATGACTATCGATTTGGAAGCTGTTCGGAGTACTGGGGTTTTGGAAATCAGGTTGATCTGATTTCAAATCCTCTGCTGGCATGCATTAGCTTTGTGAATTTGGTCAAATTTCTAAGCTCCAGTTTTCTCATCTATGGAATGGGGACAATAAAGACATGGGCTACATATAGTTGTTGCAAGAATTAAAGGCTTCCTCTACAGAGTCCCTAGCACACAGTAGGTGAGTAACATCTCAACCCTTATTATTCGGTATAGTCTCCCTTCCCCACTCTATTACTGACAGATTCTCTGAATTTCTCCACTGCATCTTAGATGTGTAGGCAAGACTGCACTCCTGTACTTGCAGAGGAAATGTGTTTTTACATTTGATAACAGTTCACCTGCCATTCCGTTCTGCAGAGCACGAACCCGTCCACTTCTCAGTTTAGAAACGGTCGCTGCTGATTCATGCCTTTGCCTCATCACTTGTTTAATCCCATTTCCCCTGCAGGGGAATGAATTTTCTGCCAGATAGTCTCCTTTATAAAAAGCTGTTATATTTGTGATTTTTTAATTTTTATGTTTCAGCAAGTTGGGCTCTCTCTTGTAAAGAAACAGAAAACATCAGCATCTCTGCTTCGTCCTGAGCACAGTCGGGGCACCAAAAATAGTCCAAGGATAAGCTCATGGAGGAATGCAGATGGAGGCTTCTCCTGGGTTCTCGGGACCTCCGAGCATCAGGAAAGTTGTCGGGTCAGGAGGATGCTTGCTAGACAGGAGGCCAAGAGCCTGGATGCTTGGGGTGGACGCCATCTGTAATTTAACGTTTGACCTTGGAAGGAAGGAAGGCTCTTCCTGTAGGGCTTCAGTTTTCTCATTTATTAAATAAGGAAGGTGAGTTTTAGCTCTTGCATTTTATTCCTATCACTGAAATCCTGTCAAGACCCAGAGGAATCAATTTTAATGATTAAATTCTAGGGACTGTATCGCCCGTGGGAGGGATAATTGGGGAACACGGTCAGTGCCTCTCAAATCAATTCACACGATGACCCCCAACTCTGCCTAATTGTCAAGAAAGGTCCTTCCGCCGATCTGTGAACAGACTGAATCATAAATGAGACATGTCCTAATCCAGAGGTGCATATTAAGTAGAGATATTTGGACCATAATTGCACACGGACAATACAGTAAAAGCCAGCTCACCTGCCATTCCATAACCCAAACCCCTTATTACCTGCCAAGAATGCATTTACCCTTGTCTACATTCTGCTTTTATAGAAAAATGAAAAGAAAAAAAAAGTTACAAGTCAACAAGCTGATAACCTGGATTTATCTTGAGAACATAGATTCCATGATATGCCCTGGGGTCAGCGTGGATTTAACTCAATTCCACATACCTTCTGTAGCCACTTCTACGGTACAGTGGTGCTATGGCAATAGAATAAAGGGGCCACAGCCTTGCAGAGTCTATTCTTGCACACACTCGCACACACACACACACACACACACACACACACACTAGCATAGGAATATTAATAAGGATGACTTTCAGATCATTTCTTTTTAAAATTAAACATTTCAAATTCACTTTCTTCTTGGTTGCTTGTTTTTCTTCCTATTTCTACTGTAAAGATAAATATATATATTTTTTAAGTAAGAAGAATTGAAGTCTTGATCTGACACATGCATTCATTTTTGAGAGCCTTATAGCAACTCCCTGAAGCACAAAAGGCATTATTATCTTGGGTGTACCGGAAAGAAAAAAAAAAAAACAGAAAAGTAATTGTTAGAGGTAAGCTGCTCAGCATTTAATCGACTGCATTTCATCGCTGTAATGATCATATGAAGTGGGCATTTTATCTCCGCTTCACAGATGAGGTGACTGAGTCTCAAAGCGGTGAAGGTAGAGACTCGGGCTCATGAGAGCACGGTTCACACTCAGGATCACTGGGCACTACAAACCCCTGTTCTCACCTTCTTTCTAATCTGCCTGTTCGCTTGTTCAGGGCTTCCATCCAGCATCACAATGGAGCTGCAGCAGCTGCAGCTAACTCTGCAACCCTCCACCCCGACTACTTTAACATCCTTTGTTCTCTCTCTCTGTTGAGACAGGTTGAGTACCACGTTTTTGAAAATCAGAGTCACATGTCATCTTTGCATTTCTCTATTAACCAGAACTTTGTATCTCCTAGCCGTTCTGGAAAACAGAGTTTACATCTAATTTTGTACAAACCAGTAAGGGCAAAGGAAAACTGCAAGAGAATTATTATGGAGAGTGTTGGGCCTTCTGGTATATCACGGTGATTCAGAAGCGGAATGATCTGAGTAGAAAAGGTCTTGGGTGAAAATCAGTGATATGTTCAGTTTTCAAAGGAAAGCCTCCTCTTCTTTCTGGGATAATGGAGCAGAGAGGAGGTGGGGGCTTTTACGCCCTTTCCCCAGGTCCCAAATCCCACTCACCGTCCCTCCCGCCTTCCTCATGCCTCCATCCCATTGCCGTTTCCCATGTGTAAAGCTCCTTTCAGCCAGTGCCTCTGCTTGGATATCCCGTTCCCCGGAGCTTTCAGATTCTTTTCTTTCCATCAACCCTCTCCACATTGCTGCCCCCCGCCCCCACACATCCACACACGCAACCACACTGAAGAAGTCCTTGACCTCAAATTATACATTCTCTCCTCAGGGAAGCCCTTCCAGTCTCCAGGCAGAGCCAGACCATCCTGGCCCATGCCCTCAGCTGGCTTCTTCTCTTCTCTCTAGCCCTTGTCATAATGGTTATTATTTTATTGTGTCTTTAGTTATTTGTATGATTTCTCCACTAAGCTGTAAGCCATAGGGAGACTAGGATCACATCTTTCTTCTTCAAAGTATCCTTTGTGTCGGGCATGGGGCTTAGCGTACACTGGCTGTTTATGCATGAGGGCCACATTTATGCTTCTGTTTGCAAGGATCATCATTTCATTGGTATTGATCATAAGGGAGAGGGCATCAACGCATCTTTTGAGTAAAATGCAGGATATGAGGGATTTATTTGTTGATGGAATAAAAAAATAGCCAGGGTTATGTGGCTTTACTTTGACTTTGGTTCATTCTACCCCAGAACACAGAGGTCGTCTGACCTGTCTCCATCACCCCATCTTCCCTCCCCTTTGTGTCTTCTCTTCCAATACACATACCACCAGTTCCAAGACCCTGGGTGTGGCTTCAGCTTTAGATAGCCTAAAGCCTAATGATTACAATACAAAAACCAAATCAATTTTATGATTTTATCCACTGGTTTTTCTTCTCTCTGCTCAACCCACAATTTTCTCCTTTGCTCAGTCATTATTAACAAGGTATCTAGCCTACAGAGGAGGAAATGTATAATTAAAAAGAACAATGCTGTTATTAAATACTTGGACTGGCCGTTGGGTTAATTTGTACCTAGGTAGCAAATAAACCCAATAGGTCATGCCTACAGAAAAGGGATGCATTTTGAGGTGATGCAGACATTTACAGAAATACCTCTAAAAGACAGCATATTCCCTGCTTCAATCATTGTTTTTCCTGTTCTATTTTTTCCCTTTGCAAAGAGAAAATGTTTTAGAAACATTTTTACCTTCCTAACAGCCAAAAGGTTGTTAAGCCGCTTCACACATCTTTCCCTCTGGGGTGTTCATATCCACCAAAGTTAATGGATGGAAAATTAATGTTTCTCTCCAAATGTTTCCACAATCACAAAGCAAATAGTTGATTCTGCCAAGATGAGAGTGTAAATCTGGCCTCAGGAAAAGGCTTCCGTCACCATTACCCACATCATTTAGCCCAAATCCAGAGACTGGCCTAATTACCATGATGGTTCAGGAAATGTGGATTTAGGCGCCTCAGAGGCAGTATGGAGCATAAAGCTGACCACGTCCCCTGATCAACTGTCCACCTCTGTGCTGTTTTTATGTCAGGGAGACTTGGTTTCCCTCACATATGACACAGTTTGTTTTTTATGTGGTGCTTTCCAAATATTGTGACTTAAGTCAACACAAGCTGAAATATTTTCTAAGCAAGTAAAATGGTTTAATTATAAATCAGTTTCCAGGAACTAGATTGCAGCTAAAGCCCATATGTCCACAGAATGGATGGAGTGTTACCAACTTATGCATGAGGGGCTTATTTATGCTTCTGTTTTCAAGGATCATCATTTAATTGGTGTTGATTACAAGGGAGAGGACATCAACACATCTCTTGAGAAAAATGCAAGATATGAGGCGTCAAATTTGCAAACAGGTCCTCATTGCATGTACTTACAGAAAAGCCACTATTGTTGTTTAGTTGCTAAGTCGTGTCTGACTCTTTTGCGACCCCATGAACTATAGCCCACCAGGCTCCTCTGTCCATGGAATTCTCCAGGCAAGAATGCTGGAGTGGGTTTCCATACCTTCCTCCAGGGGCTCTTCCTGACCCAGGGATGGAACCTGCATCTCCTGCGTTGGCAAGCTCATTCTTCACTGCTGCGCTACCAGGGAAGCCCATAGTCACAAAATCTGTGATTCTGTGTGTGATTATTCAAGAGTAACAAGAATTTCTGTGGCAGGGTTGTTTTGGTCTCGCTAAACTCCAACCAAACACCACCAAGGAATAATGAGGAAGAAAGTAACCAAGGACCGGATGCTGTTCCAAATGATCTATGTGAAGCAGGTCATTTAAGCCCTCACATCAACTCACAGAAGGTAGGCAACTGTTATTATTTATATGTCACAGCTGAAGAAACGGAAGCACAGAGAGGCTGAATGACGTGACCAAGGCCACGTGGCTAATTAGAAGCAGATGTAGGGTCAAATCCTAGCATGCTGTTTTTTTGAACCTATCTTCTAAACATAGGCTACATTGTTGGAAAAACAAAACATTTCCCAGTGCTGTCTTGAACTCTGGCTTTCTTTCCTAGGGATAGTTTTGGACCACCTAAAAGGAGCCCAAAGGCATGGTGCTCCCCATCTGCAGTCCACAGTAAGCCCAGCATCCAGTTCTCTGACTCCTCAACCAAGGCTCCCTTGTCTCTGCCCATCCCTGTTAAATGCATCCCCTAAACTGAAGGTATTGCTGGACCAAAATGAGGCAGGATAAAGGAAAAGAAAAGACCTATCCAGAGACCTTCAGGTTCCATGGAATATATAGCTGAGAATATCTCCACAGAGTGTTTCAGAGCTCCTTACACGTTTCTAGATGTCTTGTGCTGTCTGTCTTTGTCCAATTGGCCCTGCCTCTCAAGTCTTTGTTGCCTGTACCAAAGCAGGAAAGGAAAGATGTTGGCTAAGCCTTTATCCCAGGGATAAGTAATTTTCTTCTTTCCCTCTTCTTCCTCCTTCTCCAACTGCAAACACGGCCCTGCACTTGCTTGATGGTGCCTTCTACCTTTCTTAATGACTTCAGATACAGAAGCTAGGGTCCTCATATCTGTGGCTATGGACAGAACTTTGGAAACTGAGGAGGACTGGTTCCAGGACCCCCATGGATATCAAAATTCGTGGATGCTCAAGCCCCTTATATCAAATGGCTTGGTACATTCTGCCCTCTGTATCTGAGCATTCTGCATCTGCAGAACAACCAAGCACAGTGGAATTCATGGGTGTGGAACCTGGAGACACAGGACCGCTAGATACAGAGGGCCGACTCTACTTGAAAAATACAGGCGGAACAGAATCCTAGAGGATTTTAATGGTTTTATTTCTTCCTCTGTAGAACCAGACTGTGGGTCCCAGTCTAAGTATGTCTCAAGAGACATTCTTTAACCAAGATCTTATAAATTAAACTCTTCCAGTCCCTTTCTCCGATTTAATCTTCCTCAGGACAAAATACTATCATGTTCCTCAAGACAAAAAAGATGGGAATGGAGAAGGGAAAATGATTAGGAGGGTTGGGATAATGAGGTTAATAACTTTTTCCTTCTATTGTATCCAATGACATTTCAAAAATAAAAACAATAATAAGACTGTTCATGCTAATCAAAGCAATTCATTCCTTACCTAGATTTCATTTCCCACAGGAGACAGCACACATGCTTCCCTTTTACCACATTATCATTGTCCACCAGGATTGCATCTGGCTCCAAGGTCGAGGAACATGCCTATTTAATGGAAGAAGTTTATTCAGTTAGCTGGGAAGGGAAGGAGCAGGGGGAAGATTCTGGTATACAGTAAGTCCCCTACATACAAACGAATGCCATCCAGAGAGTATGTTTGTAAGTCCAATTTGTTTTTAAGTTCAACAGAGTTAGCCTAGGTACCCAACTAACACCATTGGCTACATATCATTGCTCTTTTTCTTGCTTCCAGCCATCCTGGGCTTGAAATAAAGATACTGTCCTACTGTGCTCTGTACAGCACTCTACAGTGAGGCTCACAGAAGCACTTGTAGAGGGTGCGTGCACGTGACAATGGAAGCCAGACATTTGGACTAACTTATGTGATTGGATATGTGAACACATGTTTGAATTTTTGAAAGTTTGCAACTTGAAGGTTCATATGTAGGGGGCTTGCTGCATATATATGACCAATCTGGGCCAGAACCATCCTGACCTGAGAAGGGTAGCAGTTCAGAGTCCATCCCTCAAGTTATTAGACCTCCTTATAAACAGAGTTCATCATGCAAAATGCCGGGCTGGATGAAGCACAAGATTTCTGGGAGAAATATCAATAACCTCAGATATGCAGATGACACCACCCTTATGGCAGAAAGCAAAACGGAACTGAAGAGCCTCTTGATGAAGGTGAAAAAGCTGGCTTAAAACTTAACATTCCAAATACCAAGATCATGGCATCCAGTCCCATCACTTCATGGCAAATAGAAGGAGAAAAAATGGAAACAGCAACAGACTTCATTTTCTTGGGCCCCAAAATCACTGTGGGCGGTGCCTGCAGCCATGAAATTAAAAGATTCTTGCTCCTTGGAAGAAAAGTTATGACAAGCCTAGACAGCTTATTAAAAGCAGAGGCATCACTTTGCAAACAAATGTCCATCTAGTCAAAGCTATGGTTTTTACAGTAGTCATGTATGACTCATGATGTGAGAGTTGGACCATAAAGAAGGCTGAGAGCCAAAGAACTGATGCTTTTGAACTGTGGTGCTGGAGAAGACTCTTGAGAGTCCCTTGGACTGCAAGGAGATCCAGCCAGTCCATCGTAACCCTGAATATTCACTGGAAGGACTGATGCTGAAGCTGAAGCTTTAATACTTTGGCCATCTGATGTGGAGAGCTAACACATTAGAAAAGACCCTGATGCTGGGAAAGATTGAAGGCAGGAGGAGAAAGGGACACCAGGGGATGAGCTGGTTAAGACTACAAGGAGATCAAGCCAGTCCATCGTAACCCTGAATATTCACTGGAAGGACTGATGCTGAAGCTGAAGCTCTAATACTTTGGCCATCTGATGTGGAGAGCTAACACATTAGAAAAGACCCTGATGCTGGGAAAGATTGAAGGCAGGAGGAGAAAGGGACACCAGGGGATGAGCTGGTTGGATGGCATCATTGACTCACTGGACATGAGTTTGATATGACCGAGCAGAGTCAGGTATGACCAAGCAACTGCACAACATGTAACTAGCATGGGTGTTGATAGGAACACTGATGCTGCACCTCAAATGCTGCTTCATCACTGAGACCATTTCTTGATTGCAAGAGTTTATCGCTAATGAGATGGTATAAACAAATGTGAAGAGAATGGACAGAATATTCATGTTATACCAAGTATTTATTGAATGCTTACAATGCAAAGGCCTCATGTCGTATACAGTGTATGTGTGGATGTGATGACTTCATGCTTTCTGTTTTTCAAAAACATAGTGTTCAGTTGAGAATATGAATAATGATCATAAATATGAAGTAAAAAGCATAAAACATATTAAGTGGCATGTTAAAAAACCTAAGTAAATCACTCTGGGAATTCTGAATAAAAAAGAGGTCTTATTTAGTGAAAGAATTCTGCATATAGTAATGAAGGATGTAGTTTTGCACTGGGACTTAAAACACGGATTTGGAGATGTGAAGGGCATCCCTGGTTTTAAGAAAACAAACAAACAAACAGAAACAGTGTGAATGAAGCCTGGTGTTGGGAAATGCAAAGTCTAGGCTGGTATTTATTAATATTTTAGTTTCAGTGAGATAGAATAGGACATGAGGCTGCAAGTGTCGACTGGGGCCAGTCAGCTAATAATTAAGTTAAGGAATTTGAATGTCATTTGGCAGCCAGGGAGACCAAAACAAACTATTGAAGAATAGTATGAAAAGATCAGTGTGGCAAAACTGCTTAATATGGGTTAGAATACAAGGACCAGAAACAGGTCCATGTTAGAATGGGAGAGGGAAGGAAACTATTTGTGGAAGCTTTACTATGGACTAAGAGCTTGGGTAATCACGTGGCTTTGCACGTTCATTTCATTTTTATCACGAATCTATGACATCTTTTTAGGCTTCCCTTGTGGCTCAGAGGATAAAGCATCTGCCTGCAAAGCAGGAGACCAGGGTTTGATCCCTGGGTTGGGAAGATCCCCTGGAGAAGGAAATGGCAACCCACTCCAGTATTCTTGCCTGGAGAATCCCATGGACAGAGGAGCCTGGCAGGCTACAGTCCACAGGGTCGCAAAGAGTCAGACACGACTGAGCGACTTCACACGTGACATCTTTTATTCCCACCCCATTTCCATCTCTGGGAAAATGCTGATGCCATCAGAATTCACACAATCGTAGTCATTCTAAGAGGTGGAAACTCACATTAGGGGTTTCTGTCTTAAGTTCCCTCTGCTGCGCTGGTTTACTGCAAGAGAACAGGCGAAAGGACCTGCACTCTGAAATAGAGCAGAAACACTAAGGTGGGCACACGGAGGTTCTTCCGTGAGACAGCGATGCTCCCTAATCTTGGAGCTGGATACAACTGCCAGTGAACGATGATAGTGCGGTACAGCACGTGTGCTTTCTGTCCCTACGGGAAATGAAATCTAGGTCAGTGATGAGCTGTTATGGTTAACATAGACAGTCTCATTATGATCTCACATGAAACAGACTTGACATTTGTTTGGATGTAAGAGAATTGATGCTTTTGAACTGTGGTGTTGGATAAGACTCTTGAGAGTCCCTTGGACTGCAAGGAGATCCAACCAGTCCATTCTAAACGAGATGAGTCCTGGGTGTTCTTTGGAAGGAATGATGCTAAAGCTGAAACTCCAGTACTTTGGCCACCTCATGCGAAGAGTTGACTCATTGGAAAAAATCCTGATGCTGAGAGGGATTGGGGGCAGGAGGAAAAGGGGACGACCGAGGATGAGATGGCTGGATGGCATCACTGACGCAATGGATGTGAGTCTGGGTGAACTCCGGGAGTTGGTGATGGACAGGGAGGCCTGGTGTGCTGCGATTCATGGGGTCAAAGAGAGTCGGACACGACTGAGCGACTGAACTGAACTGAAGAGAAGAAAGTAAAAAAAAACTTTTAGCCACTAAAAAGAGTTTATTCAAAAGAAGAAAGCACAAGTATCATAAAGTACAAATATAATAAATAAGTGTGGAACAGAGAAAGATGCGCAGGTTTTTAAGGGATGAGGACAGGCTTCTTTTCAGACATATTTGTAGTATCAGTCAACTAGCTGGAAGTGATCCAGCAGGTTGTTGGAAATCTAACAGAGGTGCTTAGAAGGATGGTCAAAGGTAGAAAAGGAGATTTCAGAGTCATCAGTACAGACGTGATAATGAAAATCATGAAACTGGTTTACAAAGAAGAGAGTACTCAAAAGGAGAAAAGTAATGAAAAGAACATGCTTTGGGGAAGGCAGTGAACTTGAGAGGTTAAAATAAATAAGTAAAGTAAACTAGTCACTCAGTTGTGTGGGACTCTTTGTGACCCCTTGGACTATAGCCCACCAAGTTTCTCTGTCCATGGCATTCTCCAGGCAAGAATATTGGAGTGGGTAGCCATTCCCTTCTCCAGGGTATCTTCCTGAACCAGGGATTGAATGCTGGAACTCTTGCTTTATAGTCAAGATTCTTTACCATCTGAGCCACCAGGGAAGCCCCAAATAAGTGAAGGAATGGAAAAAGATGAGGCAGAAGTTGGAGTGGAAGGAAGGAGTGCAGACTAACAAGATATAGTATGGCTGTGGGAGAATCAAGCTAAAGGGAAAAATTCTGCTATAAGGAATATAATTGTTAGTGTCAAAATTTCAGAGAAGTCACAAAATTTGAAGACTTGGAAAATGATTTTTGTTGTTGCAACTAGATGACTCTTGAAGGAGATTTTCAGTGTTTGATCACATCATGTAGAAATCCAGGTATTCAGTGAATAAACACAATAAAATACTTTTAAAACATTTTATTAAAAATCACTAATTGCTGAGCATGAATATGAGAAGTATGCCATGTAATGGACTTCAAATACTAGCCAAATTTCTATTGGAAGAGGACAGCATTGCATTCATTTTCAGACATTCCTGATGGAAGGCCAGCTGTTATCCATGGTGCTAAAAGAGTCATCTGGCATTATAATACCGCAGCAACATGACCAGTATAGTCGGAGTGAATTAGGTGTTTCATTACATACCTCTATTTGAGGGATTTATTTTTCACTGCAATGAGATTTTTCATATATATTTCCCATCCGGAAGGTTTTTTCAAGCTCCCCAATGGTTAACATCTAGAAAGCAATTCATTTTTTTTTTCCTAAAGAAATCCCTTGAAACATGAGTATAAGAAATCAAGGTAAGGGAAAAACAGAAAGGGGAAGACATGCTGAAAAGGTTATACAATTCTTTCTTCTTTCAAAATATCCAAAATAATATACTGTCTACTGAAGTCTACTCTTCCAGGTAGCGCTTTCAAAGTTAAAAAAAAAAAAAAAAACAAGCTAAATGGAATCTGGGTATTCTATTGATGATCATAATTAAAAAATAAAATACAGAAAATATAACCTAGTTGTTATGACCCATCAAACTATCAAAATGGCTGCTAATGGAGCCAGTCATACTTTTTGCATCTTCCTCTATAAAATACATTCTTGAATTTCTAGAAAAACAGGCAATGCAGTAATATTATTCCCATACCATTCCTGATGAAGCCAACACAGCTACTATTCAAAGTGAGGTAGGGTGTCCTGGGGATGGTGGTCAATGAACCTGTGAGTTTGGGGTTGAGTAAATAGACAGATTTTTTTCTTCTAGCCAAAAATTTTCTAGTTCAGAAATTGGACTGACTGAAAGACCAAGTTAGTTGGCAAACAAAAGGTTCAACTCTCATCATGAAAGTGTTAACTGCAAATGTAGACAGTAAGCCTGTTATGTGTTCATGATGGAAGAAGAATGACAAATAAATTTCACTATGAACAGTTGGAAGGTGTATTTTTGATTTATTCAGGAATGGAGAAGTCTAACAAGGAATGCAATAGACACTCAAGATACTGAGATCTGAAGGACGTGGTTCTCAGGGGAAGAAGACCTCACCTTGCACAAAGACGTGGTCCATCAGATGTCACTGGAAGAACTTTGTTGTTGCTGAGTTAGTCGCTCAGTCATGTCTGAATTTTTGCGAGCCCTTGGATGGGAGCCCACCAGGCTCCTCTGTCCATGGAATTCTCCAGGCAAGAGTACTGGAGTGGATTTCTGAAGATGCCCTTCTCCAGGGGATCTTCTTGACCCAGGGATAGAATCCAGGTCTCCTGCATCATAGACAGATTCTTTAGACTCCGGAAGCCCCTTTAGACCCAGGGAACTCAGCACCTGCACCTCACACAATAAGATTAAATGTAAGGTGTTGCAAGATTCTGAAGTCAAGATATGCTCATGGCTCCTGAAGAGCAAGTCCAAGCAGTTACACCCACGCTGGTCCCAGCCTTAGCCCCAGGGCATCCAGGATACATTGGTGGCCCTGCTCCTTCACTTTGAAGGACCCTCTCTGTTGGTTTCTGTACATTAGGTGAAACACCTCTTCTTCCAATGGAAGGAGTGGTCCCTTGTAGAAGATGAACCCTGTGGTCCCACCCTGCCCTAGCTCTTGGTTGTTTCTCAAAATTTTGTGATTATCTGAGTAGTCTATTTCACCATCAGGGCGCCCAGCAGTTGACGGTGTGCCAAGTCCTGACAGTATCTCAAAAGGGGATCCCACTCAGCACCAAGAGTCAGCTTGGTTGAAAGCAGGATCCTCACGAAGAGATGTTAAAGTGTGTAAATACATACAATGCTGAGGGACCCAGGAGCGTGAGCCCCTCTAGTCCAACAGAATTGGATGGCCTACAGGCGGCCCCTGGCAGAAGTCCAAAAGCCAGGGGCTCAGACATAAACTGGGGCCTGATGTAAACACCAGATGGGCCCCAGGCCCTGTAAGTCCCTGCACAGAAGTCACACCAGGCCCCCCGGTAAACCCACGCCCACACCTAAACCTGGGGGCCAGCGGCCTCCCTCCCGCCCCACGTAAACCCCGGGGCCCCGTAGTGGATCTTAAATCTTCCCAGACAAACCCTGCCCCAGACGTAAAGCTGGGGCCCAGCCGTAAACGTCCCCGTGGTAACGCGCCCGGCCACACGCAAACCCTGCGGACGTAAATCCAGGGCCCAGTCGTAAACCCGCCCGGTGGCAGACAGCCCTGGGGTAAAGCCTCCAGGCGTTTACTCGGCTGACGGAGACGCGGGTCCTAGGGTAACCCGAACCCAAACGCCGACTGAGCTCGCCCGCTCTGCTCCCCAGAGCGAGGACGGGCCGGCAGGCGCGAGAGCCCAGCGCCCCCTGCCCCGGGCCACGCCTGGCCCGGGATGCCCGCCCCTGGCGGAGGAGCCGCGGCGACGCGCCCGGCACGCCGCGTGTGCGCGGCTCGGGGGTTTCTCGGCGGTCCGTGATGGGGGCGACCCTCGAGTGCGGGATCTCCTCCCGGGGGGCTCCTGCTCCCTAGGGCCAACGGCGAGGTGGCTGTCTCCTGCCCCCGGGCGGTTAGTCCCGGCACCCGGAGTCCTTGGCCAGGTCTGGGCTGGTCCCCAGGGCCGTGAGCGCAGGTTCTCCTGCAGGGCCCCCTGCACCTGGGACGCTGCACGCGGCGCCTCGCCGACGCTGATGGGGTCTCACGTGAGCAGGGGGGGCGGCTGTGCAGCGCTGATTGGGGGGCTCACGTGAGCAGGGGGGGCGGCTGTGCAGCGCTGATTGGGGGGCTCACGTGAGCAGGGGGGGCGGCCTGTCTCTTATACACATCTGATCCTCACGAAGAGATGTTAAAGTGTGTAAATACATACAATGCTGAGGGACCCAGGAGCGTGAGCCCCTCTAGTCCAACAGAATTGGATGGCCTACAGGCGGCCCCTGGCAGAAGTCCAAAAGCCAGGGGCTCAGACATAAACTGGGGCCTGATGTAAACACCAGATGGGCCCCAGGCCCTGTAAGTCCCTGCACAGAAGTCACACCAGGCCCCCCGGTAAACCCACGCCCACACCTAAACCTGGGGGCCAGCGGCCTCCCTCCCGCCCCACGTAAACCCCGGGGCCCCGTAGTGGATCTTAAATCTTCCCAGACAAACCCTGCCCCAGACGTAAAGCTGGGGCCCAGCCGTAAACGTCCCCGTGGTAACGCGCCCGGCCACACGCAAACCCTGCGGACGTAAATCCAGGGCCCAGTCGTAAACCCGCCCGGTGGCAGACAGCCCTGGGGTAAAGCCTCCAGGCGTTTACTCGGCTGATGGAGACGCGGGTCCTAGGGTAACCCGAACCCAAACGCCGACTGAGCTCGCCCGCTCTGCTCCCCAGAGCCAGCACGGGCCGGCAGGCGCGAGAGCCCAGCGCCCCCTGCCCCGGGCCACGCCTGGCCCGGGATGCCCGCCCCTGGCGGAGGAGCCGCGGCGACGCGCCCGGCACGCCGCGTGTGCGCGGCTCGGGGGTTTCTCGGCGGTCCGTGATGGGGGCGACCCTCGAGTGCGGGATCTCCTCCCGGGGGGCTCCTGCTCCCTAGGGCCAACGGCGAGGTGGCTGTCTCCTGCCCCCGGGCGGTTAGTCCCGGCACCCGGAGTCCTTGGCCAGGTCTGGGCTGGTCCCCAGGGCCGTGAGCGCAGGTTCTCCTGCAGGGCCCCCTGCACCTGGGACGCCGCACGCGGCGCCTCGCCGACGCTGATGGGGCCTCACGTGAGCAGGGGGGGCGGCTGTGCAGCGCTGATTGGGGGGCTCACGTGAGCAGGGGGGGCGGCTGTGCAGCGCTGATGGGTCTCACATGAGCAGGAGGGGTGGGCTGTGCAGCGCTGACGGGGGTGGCTCTGGGGTGCTGGGCAGGAGGTGGACGCTGGGCTCCTCTTGCTCTGGTTGCTCGGATTCCTTCTCTGCCCTGGCTTTACAGAGGGATACTAAAAACTAAAGGCGGCCATGCCTGGCAGGCCAGGCCGCCTGTGGTTGTGGACGGACAACAGTGGGCAGTGTCAGGGCAGGAAGGATGGTCCCATGAGGAAGAGTTGGCCTTAAGGTCAGTTTTATGATAAGATATGTCATAGTTTTATCACGTGAAAACTATTGTGTGGTAGAAAATCATCCTATTAGGAATCTTGTTCTGAAGCTCTTTAGCCTATCCAAAGAATAGTTTTGATCCAGATTTCTGATGCCCCTGACCACTTTTTCTGCACATTGGAGATGGAGCACTGGCTGTCTAAGAGGGACCACTGGCATTTTAGCTAGTGTTGAGTGGGGTTTGGGATGTCCTTTTGAAAGTTCATCTCAGATTGGGACTTGAACCCATGTGCCAGGACTGGAACCCAGCCAAAACCTTGCTTAATATTCTAATCCATGTGGCTCTGGCTTGAACCCAGCCAAAACCCATGGTCTTCCAATTGAGATTACATCTGGTTTCAGGACCTAAACTCAGGCGCTTGATGTCTCATGGCAGGTAGAATTCAGTGAGTGACAAAGTGATACGTGAGAAGTGGATTTATTTAGAAAGAAACCCACTCCAAAGACAGAGTGTGGGCCGTCTCAGAGGGCTAGATGCAGCCTTGGGGGAAACACACTCGAGTGTGGGCTGGACCCAGAAGGTGAGAGCAGCCTCGAAATGTGGTGTGGTTAGCTCTTATGGAGAAGGCAATGGCAACCCACTCCAGTACTCTCACCTGGAAAATCCCATGGACAGAGGAGCCTGGTAGGCTGCAGTCCATGGGGTTGCTAAGAGTCGGGCTCGACTGAGCGACTTCACTTTCACTTTCACTAGCTCTTATGGGGTGGGTAATTTCATAAGCTAAAGAGCGGGAGGATTATTCTAATTATTTGGGAGCAGGGCAGAGATTTCCAGGAACTGGGTCACCACTCACTTTTTGGCCTTGATGGTCATCCTTGGAACTGTCGTGGTTCCTCTGAATGTATCATTTAGCTTGCTGATGTGCTGCAGTGAGTCCACACTGAAGATTAAGGTCTAGCTGAAGTTGCCTTGTCTGCCATCTTGGACCCGTTTCTTTCTAGTCACTTTATGTTGCGTCCTTGGGCTATGTCATTCTTTCAGAGGTTGTGCCTTGCCCTTTTCCTTCCTGGTTCACTTTGCTCTGTTTGCAGCGGGAATGCTGTTCATAATAGTGGTGACTAAGTTATTTGCGTGGTTTGGACCAGCCACTGGGCTTGGTGGAAACATTCCCCTTAAGATGCTGTCTTACTTAAAATTAACGAGGGCATGGAGGTCCCGAGGGCTTCATTGATTTGCCTGAGATCACTCGGCTAGTCAGACAGAATGGCAGCCCAGGAATGTTCACCTAAAGACCTCAGCTTATGAAGAAGTTTCTCTGGCTCAGCTGGGAAGCCCTCCCCTCCTATGGGGAATGGCAGGTCCTCCTGTCTGAGTGTCTTTCCATCTTTGTGAATCTTGTTTCATTTAGTCTGTTTGCAAACATTACATAATGGGTCTCTTTTACCCAGTCCTGTCATTTCAGAAATGTGTTTGAATCTTTTAAAAGATAATACCTAGAGGATTTGAAGATGGGAAGGTGGGGATTAATTTATGAGACTTAGCTGTACTTCCTGTTTCGCTGGGAACATTTTGTTTCATGTTTGCAAACATTACATAACGGGTCTCTTTTACCCAGTCCTGTCATTTCAGAAATGTGTTTGAATCTTTTAAAAGATAATACCTAGAGGATTTGAAGATGGGAAGGTGGGGATTAATTTATGAGACTTAGCTGTACTTCCTGTTTCGCTGGGAACATTTTGTTTCTAAATGGGCTGGTCCATGAGGGTGTGGCAAAACCTTTCTCTCTCAGCACCTTGCCCCTTCTAGAGGGCAGATTCCCTCCCAGCTTTATGTTATTGAGGCTTGTGCCCTGTTTCGTTTATCTAGGGAGGAATCCTTCAGTTCAGTTCAGTTCAGTTGCTCAGTCGTGTCCACCTCTTTGCAACCCCATGAATCACAGCATGCCAGGCCTCCCTATTCATTACCAATCCTTAAACAGAACCATTTGTCAGATATCTAATGGGGGAAAATATATATTAACATACTTACTCTTAAGTCAAACGATGTATTTGATATTGTTTTTGGTAAGAGTATTACAAAGCACAGAGTGCATAAAGTTGATTGACACATTACTCAAGTGGTAGGAGGGGCGCAATCATGGTAAAATCAAATCCCATACCAGCAAGGTGGGCAAACCCCAAACTGGAAAATAATTATATCACAGAAGTTCTCCCACAGAAGTGAAAGTTCTGAGTCCCACGTCAAGCTTCTCAGCCTGGGGGTCTGGCAATGGGAGGAAGAGACCCCAGAGAATCTAGCTTTGAAGGCCGGCAGGGTTTGATTACAGGAATTCCACAGGATTGAAGGAAACATAAATACCATTCTTGGAGGATGCTCACAAGGTCCTGTGAGCACCAGGACCCAGGGAAGAAAGCAATGATCTCTTAAGAGACTGGGCCAGACTTACCTGCTAGTATTGGAGGTTCTCCTGTGGACACAGACACTGTGGCTTGCTGCAGAAGCAGACGTGCTGGTGGTGGTAGTTCACTGGCGTACTCATTAGCATGAACCTTTCTCACCAAGACTCGGCCCCACCAAAGCCTGTGTTGGAGAAGACTCTTGAGAGTTCCTTGGACCGCAAGGATATCAAGCCTGTCAATCCTAAAGGAAATCAGTCCTGAATATTCATTGGAAGGACTGATGCTAAAGCTGAAATTCCAATACTTTGGCCACTTGATGCAAAGAACCGACTCATTTGAAGAACTGACTCATTGAAAAGACCCTGATGCTGGGAAAGATTGAAGGCAGGAGGAGAAGGGGACAACAGAGGATGAGATGGTTGTATGGCATCACCGACTTGATGGGCATGAGTTTGAGCAAGCTCCAGGAGTTGATGATGGACAGGGAAGCCTGGTGTGCTGCAGTCCATGGAGTTGCAAAGAGCTGCATAAGAGTGAGCAACTGAACCGAACTGAACAGCCTGAGGCTCCAGTACTGGCATGCCTCAGGCCAGACAACCAAAAGAGTAGGAAAACAGCCCTACCTGTTTTCCTCTCCAGCGATTATTGCTTGTAGACTTTTGGATCACAGCCATTCAGCAGACAGGGTGCTTAAAGTCTTCCTGAGCACACAGTTGCCCACTAAACACAACCCTTGACACGATCCTGCCTACCAGAGGACCAAGCTCTCCCCACCAGCGAGCAGGAACCAGTCCCTCTCACCAGGAATCCTGAACAGGCCTCTTAGAAAACCTCATCCACCAGCGGGGAGACAGCAGAAGCAAGAATAACTACAAGCCTGCAGAAGAGAAACTGCAGTCACAGAAAGGTAAACAAAATGAGACATCAGAGGAACGTGTCCCAGATGAAGGAACAGGATGAAACCCCAGAAGCACAATTGCATGAGGTGGAGGGAGGCAGACTAGGAGAAGAATTCAGAGTAATGATAGCAAAGATGATCCAAGACCTTGGAGAGAAATCAGGAAGATACAGGAAATATTTAACAAAGACCTGGAAGAACTAAAGAAAAAACAATCAGATGAACAATACAATAACTGAAATGAAAAATTATAACTTAAGAAATTGCTTGCAGAATAACTGAGGGAGAAAAATGGATAAGTGAGTTGGAAGAGAGAATGGTAGAAATCACTGCTGCAGAACCAATTAAAGAAAAAAGAATGAAGAGAAATTAGGACCTCGGGGATAAACATTAAACACACCAGCATTTGCATTATAGGGGTCCTAAAAGGAGAAGATAGAGAGAAGGGGCCTGAAAAATATTTGAAGAGATAATAGATGAAAACTTCCCTAATATGGGAAAGAAAAGAGTTACCCAAGTTTTGGAAATGCAGAGTCCCAAGCAGGATAAACTGAAGGAGGACCATGTAAGACACATAGTAATCAAGTTCACCAAAATTAAAGACAATGAAAAAATATTAAACAGCAGCAAGAGATAAACAACAAATAACAAGGGAATTTCCATAACGTTGTCAGCTGATTTCTCAGCAGAAACTCTGCAGGTCAGAAGCAAGTGACGCAATATACTTAAAGTGCCGAAAGTGGAGAACCTACAACCAAGAACATTCTACCCAGCGAGGCTCTCTTTCAGATTTGGTGGAAAAATCAAATGCTTTGTTGAGAAGCAAAAGCTCAGAGAATTCAGTATCACCAGACCAGCTTTGCAACAAATGCTAAAGGAACTTCTCTAGGTGGAACAAAATGGCAAAACCAATACAATATTGTAAAGTAATTAGCCTCCAATTAAAATAAATAAATTTAAATTAAAAAAAAACCTCATGGTAACTGCAGACTGAAAAGCTCAGTAGATGCACACACAAGAGAGGATAAGGAATCTAAACACAATACTAAAATTAATCATCAACTCATAAAAGAAGTGAACAAAGGAGGAAGGGGAAAAAAGGCCCACAGAAACAAATCCAAAACTATCAACAAAATGGCAGTAAGAACACACATAATGTTAATTACCTTAAATATAAATGGATTAAAAGCTCCAACCAACAGACAGAGACTGGCTGAATGGATTCAAAAACAAGACCCAGGTATGTGCTGTCTACTGGAGACCCACTTCAGATCTAGGGACACATGCAAACTGAAAGTGAGGGGATGGAAAAAGGCATTCCAGGCAAATTGAAATCAGAAGTATTCCTTTTGTTGAGAATTTTTGTGTCTACGTTCAGCAGTGATATTGGCCTGTAATTTTCTCTCTTTTGGGGGCATCTTTGTCTGGTTTTGGTACTGAGGTGATGGTTACCTCATAAAAAAAGTCTGGGAATGTTCCTTCTTCCACAATTTTTTGGAATAGTTTCAGAAAGATAGATATTAGCTCTTCTCTAAATGTTTAATAGAATTCACCTGTGCGCCATCGAGTCCTGGACATTTGTTTGTGGGATTTTTTAAATCATAGTTTACATTTCATTACTTGTGATTGATCTGTTCACATTTTATATTTATGCCTAGTTCAGCCTTGGAAGATTGTACCTTTCTAAGGATTTGTCCTATTCTTCTGGGTGTCTATTTTATTGATATATGTTTGCTCATAGCAGTCTCTTAAGATCTTTTGTATTTCTGTGGTGTCCATTGTGACCTCTCCTTTTGCATTTCTAATTTTATTGATTTGTGGTGCCTCTCTTTTTCTTGATAAGTGTGGCTAAAGGTTTACCAATTTTGTTTATCTTTTCAAAGAACCAGCTTTTAGTTTCATCGATCTTCTCTATTGTTAATAGATAAATAGCAAGGACCTACTGTATAGCACAGGGAACTCTGCTTAATATTCTGTAATAACATAAATGGGAAAAGAATTTGGAAAAGGATTGATACGTGTGTAGGTATAACTGAATCCCTTTATCATACATCTGAAACTAACACAGCATTGTGACTCAACTGTGCTCCAATATATATACATATATAAAGCAGATCTTCTCATTTTCCAGTGGGAGAAGGATTAAGGATAGCATTATGGGGTAGTATTCATGTGTAATGCTAATATGGTGAAATAAAACCGTAAAAGGACTATTTAAGTCATATATCAGAGGCAGGAAGTATCCCATCACTGAGAAGTATTCAAGCAGAGAAGACATACCTCTTCTCAGAAATGTTTCAAGGTCATTTTTAAATAGCATGGATTTGGGGACTAAATGATTGCTAGGTGTTTTCTAACTCGAAGAGTCAGTTGTTCCTCTTCTTAAGGAGATTTCATATCTCACAAAAAGGCAAAACTCTTACATTGACGAATAACACCATATAAAGTAGAGTAATTTAAATATTTGGGTTGAGGGGTGAAAAAGAGAAAAAAATAGGTGCCGTGGAAGGTGATAAAGCTGAGATATGTGAGAAAGAATAGTTTCAGGGCTTCAGTATGGATGGGGACTTCTAGTTGAGCATTGCAACAGAAACTTGTGAGGAAGAAATTTTGAAATGCAAGTTCTCCACACCCTCTCCAGCATTTATTGCTTGTAGACTTTTGGGTCACAGCCATTCTGACTGGCGTGAAATGGTACCTCATTGTGGTTTTGATTTGCAATTCTCTGATAATGAGTGATGTTGAGCATCTTTTTATGTGTTTGTTAGCCATCTGTATGTCTTCTTTGGAGAAATGTCTGTTTACTTCTTTGGCCAATTTTTGATTGGATCGCTTATTTTTCTGGAATTGAGCTGCAGGAGTTGCTTGTATATTTTTGAGACTAGTTGTTTGTCAGTTGCTTCTTTTGCTATTATTTTCTCCCATTCTGAAGGCTGTCTTTTCACCTTGCTTATAGTTTCCTTTGTTGTGCAGAAGGTTTTAAGTTTAATTAGGTTCCATTTGTTTATTTTTGCTTTTATTTCCGATATTCTGGGAGGTGGGTCCTAGAGGATCCTGCTGTGATTTATGTCGGAGAGTGTTTTGCCTATGTTCTCCTCTAGGAGTTTTATAGTTTCTGGTCTTACATTTAGATCTTTAATCCATTTTGAGTTTATTTTTGTGTATGGTGTTAGAAAGTGTTCTAGTTTCATTCTTTTACAAGTGGTTGACCAGGTTTCCCGGCACCACTTGTTAAAGACATTGCCTTTTCTCCATTGTATATTCTTGCCTCCTTTGTCAAAGATTTTGTCATCCTCCAACTCAATGTCCTGAAGTGCTCTGAGGATAATGTCCATAATCATGGTCTCTAAGGCTTTGATGCATATAATCTCAGCTTCAGTTGTGCCACTATACGTACCACCTGCTGTTATTGCTGTGCTGACTTCCTCTTATTTAATCCTCCAACTCAATGTCCTGAAGTGCTCTGAGGATAATGTCCATAATCATGGTCTCTAAGGCTTTGATGCATATAATCTCAGCTTCAGTTGTGCCACTATACGTATCACCTGCTGTTATTGCTGTGCTGACTTCCTCTTATTTCTTGAAGTTTCCAAACACCTCCCACTTTAAGAGATTTTTCTACGTGCTACTCATGACCTTGAATGACCTTGACCCTACTCTTGACCTGCATGAATCCTCTTATGTTCAATATCATTTCCCAGGGATGCGGTCCCTCTACAGTCTCTCCCCACCTCTGAACTAGGCTCATCCCTTAACTGTGCACTCTTATTGCCACCTGTACCTCTTTCATCGCACTGATCATATTTATAATTCCATAGTTATTTTTAGATTATTTGTTTTTGACCCTACTAAGCCATAAGCAAGCTAAGCGAGCAAGTCAAGTGTTGCATCTCCATCTCCTTACATGTGGTTAGATATTTTTTGAATGTGTGAATGAAGGGAGAAGAGATACTTTTTGAACAGCTGAATATTGGTTTCCAGATCTTTGTGGATTAATCATGTGACTCGAAAGGCAAGGTGATTTCAGTTTTCGGTGCTGAAAGCATCATTATCTTGCACCATTCTCAGCTCTTTCCCTATTGAAGCCAAAGCCATTTTTTTTTTTTTTTTATGGATTTTCTAAACATGGCCCAAGCGTCTGCAGTATGAGAATAAGCTGAGCACGTCTCTTGGCATTTCATGTCTTCCTTGGATTGCCCAGGAATAGTTCATCATTTTCCTGCTCTCATAGCTGAACATTACTTTGCAAACATCTGGTCCAAGTCCAAATTCCTAAGGAAACAGGATTTGAGACAACACAATGTCTCTATTTCTGTGTCTACCTCATTTTCTCACTGAAGACTTTTCTCCTTGTATTCCCATGAAGCTAAGAACATCTGTAGATGCTCATCTGGGAGTTGGTTGCCGCAGGAATTCAGGGGTGAATTCCCCTGGCTGAAGTGTTGAGAGACTGGCCTCGTCAGAAGTCGTTCTGCTTTCTCTGGAAGAAATATGTGATGCATCCCAGTCTCTCTGGTTTAATATAAAGAAAGGGAATAAATCAAGCAATTCGTTGGTGAATAGAAATGTCTGTTCAGGTTTTCCAGGCTCTGATTCCTTTTTCTGACAAATTAAATATAATGTGGACAAAGGGCAAGGCAGAAGGTTTTGGAGTCTCCATGGGGTTACCAGGGAAGGATTTACAGAGGAGGTGTCTTCTGAGATCTCGGGAAATAAGGCGGAATTTTTCAGATGGTCCAGGGGAAGCGGAAACAATCAGGGTAAGAAGGAGGATGTGTGTGTGTTTGTGGGATGGATAGGATGAGAGATTATGGGGGCAGTGAAAGCAGTGAGCTCAGATGTGTGCATTTCCTGCTATGATTCCCGCCTTGAGGATGGTGAGGAGTTTCCAGTCACTGACACACTCACTGGTCACGTGAGCTTGGCTCGCTGGTAACAGCCTCAGAAATCAAATGCAATCCAGGCCCTATGGATCTCCCTTTCTTGTCTCTACTAAGTGAACAGACAACACCTAGTTCTGGAAGATCACCCTTTCTCCCCCTTTCTTCCTAGTTTAACTCATTTTCTGATTATTCACAATCAGATTCGTTTAGCATCTTTTTAGTGTGGACAGATCAAAATGTCTCTTCTTCTGTTTTTTTTTGTTATTGTTTTGTGGTTGCATTATTGCACTGATTATTGCAAGCATAAAGAAACACAGAGAGTCCTTTGATGTTGATATTCTGTCAGGAAATTTTACTGGGGTCCTATTTTATTAGTTCTAGTGATTAGACTATTGCATCCTTTGGATTTTTTCATGTGAACTGTGAAGATAATCATATTGTCTGAATAAGAGCAAATACTTAGCATGCACTTACGTTTCAAGCATTTTATAGCTATTTATACACGCACAAATCCTATGAGTGGGTCCTATTATTAACATTATCACAATATAAATTTTACAGGTGGAGCAGCTGAAGCATTGAGGTAATAAACATGCCTAGGGTTTCTCAGATAGTAAGTGGGAGAGCCAAAGTTTTAATCTAAGTGTGACTTCATCATCCATTCTCTCTACCATGTAGGCCACTTTGCTTCTTATTATTTTGTCTCCTTCTTTCCAACACTTGATTCTTATTTTTCTTATTATTGCATTGTCTAATATCTTTTGGGATCATTTTGAGCATTAGGGGTGCAACTAATCTTTAGGGTTATTCTTATAAAGTTTCATTATGGTGAACATAATATGTTTGCTATCCCAGTGGGAAGTTGTGTGCATGGTAAGACTTTCGTCAAAATATCAAAATGAAACCACAGTAGAGTTTTCTGCCCGATCACTGCAAAATGAGTCCATGAAGGCACTGCCATGGTTAAATACGTTTCTTGTATGCCTCATGTTTCTCTGTTCCTCTCTGCCTGCTTTATGTCTTTCTTTAGTACTTAGTGAATATTTTTAGTGTAATATTTTAATTTTTAAAATATTTTTTACTTATTTTCCTTGCATTTGCTCTAGAGCTTACCATATATCTCTTGTAGGTGGCATATTTTTAAAAGCCCCTTCTTAGTTTAACATTTTCTTACTTAAAGATTGTTTTGGTTCTAACACAGCAGGTGTGCAAGGTGCAAAAGCACAGGAGCTTAAGGCTGACTGAGGCTCAGTCTGTGTGTGAAGATCACCCTGATTTTGACTAAGAAAGTAGTCTGTTGCAATTAAAAGCTCTCAAATGCCACCTTTTAGGCTGGACCTATAGGTCTCGCCCACAGTCCTGAGTTAGGACAGGGTATCTCACATCAGTGTTGCAGCAAACCTGCATTGAATATGGTAAAAGTTCCTTATTTTCACTTTAGTAACTCAGGGTTTATAATGTCTTTACGTTAGGAGTAAAAGGATTTGTTAAGCAAATGTGTAAAGAAAGCGGCAAAGGAGACGGTTCACCCACTGACACAAACCAGTGGCATTTAAGAAACTGAGTACATGATTAGAAAGTAGATGGATGCTGTTCATTAAAAATAAGCCTTGTCTATCCACTAAAGCAGTCTTGGGGGCTGTGGACCTATTTTCTTGGGCAGTCTTTCAAGGACCTTCTCCAGAGCCACTTCCTCTGTAAAATCCATGACAATTATTAAGGTAGAAAAAAGAACATAGATTCTGGAGTCAGACCTTGGTTCCCATCTTGGGTGAGTCAGACTCACCCAAGATAATTGGGTGAGTTTGGGTTGGTCATTTATGCCCTTGTTACTCAAAGTGTGGCCCTCAGACCAACAGTATCAACATCACCAGAAAATTAAGGTTTTGAACCTCAGGTCCTTCTCAGAGCCACTGTTTTAAGATAGCCAGTAATTCATTTGCACACTGAAGTTTGAAAGGCACTGATTTAAGTGCTGTAATTCTTACAGGGTAGTTGGGAATATTAAATGGTGCAGTTCTTATAGCACCTATGACAGATGTTGGTACAGAAAGGGGTCCCCCAGACGCTGGTGTAACCAGCATTACTGGGAATGTTTCTGTCGCAGCCATTGTCCTCTCTGACCCCATCACTTGAAGGCGTGCCCGATGGAGACTGAAATCGCGCCCAAGCCATGGCCAACGGAACTTACAACCTTCTCTGAGCCTGTTTTCTAGCCTATAAAATAGGAATGATGGTCCCCACTGAGAGAGCTGCTGTGAGGATTAAATAAAGTGATGCATAACCTCATTTCCAGAAGCTGGGTGCTGTGCTCAGCCCTTTGCATCCATTTTCTCATTGGATCTTCATAACATCCTCTTGCAGTGGAGAAAATGTTCAGAGGGGTGATGACGTATGCTCAGGGACACACGGCTAGTAAGCGGCAGAGCTTGTATGCAAATCTCAACCAAAAGCTTTTAACTGCTTGAATCTGGGCATTTCCTGCAGTGTGAAAATCGTGCTTCCGTCGTCCAGATGTTGTATCAGTCATCAGGTGTCCCCTGCCATGAAGAATCACCAACAGTGACTGACTGGTGGACTTTGACTTTCCGCTCTGTTGGTGCTGCCCCCAGCTGGAGGCACCTATTTTGCTTCCACGAGTACTTGGCCATACTCTGATCAACCCAATTCTCTCCATCATTCCTCCCTCTTTTTTTTTTTTTTTTTTTTCTCCTCCAAGGGCTCAGATGGCCAGATTCAGGGTCAGTTGCCTTAGAGAGTCAGGTGTGACTGCTCTTGTTAAGGAGCCAGAAGCTGAGCTAATTATAGTAATTACAGCTTCCTATGTACATAACACCTCTCAGGCAGAAGGGGCACAGGGCCAGCTCCCGCACTGCCATGCTGCTGCTTCCCTGGAGACCCTGAGCAGGGGCTTGGAAGTGGCATATGTCTCCATCAGAGTGGACTGCCTCAGATGCAAGGAGGGAGGAGGCTCTGCTGCTGAAGATGAGCATCAGCCAGGCTTCCAGAGACTCTACAAAGTGACTCCTCCCAGGGCCCAACAAGTCCACACGTCCCTGAAGGTATGCGTTGCCATGGTATTTAGCCACTCTTGTGTGATGGGTGTCTTACAACAACAAACAGTAGCAAGTGCCCTGTTGTCACAGACCTTACATCAGAAATCCTTAATTCTTGTGAGGGCCAGATGAAGTAGAGGTTGTCATTCCCATTTTAAAGATAAGGAAAACAAGGCTCAGAGAAATTAAATCATTTGATCAGTGTCATACAGCTAGTAAGTGTTATAGTTGACTTTTCGGCCAAAGTATGTGAAATTACAAACCCCATGAGCAATTCATCGTGCCATACTGCCACTCTCAAGAACCTCTCCAACTACCTCGTCCTTTCACCACCACTTACTCTTTATCTATGGACAGATGTCATCTTTTTTCAGATTAAATACTTACACATTTGCCTGCACACAAGCACACACACACACCCTCCTCAGATTCATCTTTTCCATTTCCATACTTCTAGGAAGTTGCTTCTACATCTGGATTTCCATGAAGGCTTATTGCCTCATTTGGTCTAACTTTTTATTCGGTTAGTATGGTCTCTTAAAAAAATCAATGACTGGTTAGTGATGCCTTTAATAGATATCGAATGAATACAGATCTGGTGTTATTTATCACAGAAGTGATAACTTTAATTATTTATTCCCCTCAAAGTAACACTGGTGGTATCCAACATGTTTCATTTTTGGATGTGAACCTTTGTCCCTGATTTTGGGGGTAGGGGCCAGTCCACAATAACCTCTTACTCATCAGAGAAGTTATTTTTGCTCTGTCGCCAGAGGATCATGACCAGTTGACATAAACCTACATGTTCAGAATCATGTAGCTCTCCAGATGGAAAAACTGGATCTCTGAATCAATCTTTCCACTTATCTATATCTGAAATAAATATTAAATTAGATACTGACCTTCACTCAGTCAGGAAATAGTTATGAGGTCCTGTTGTACACTGGATACTCTGCTAAAGTTTGGTACACAGGGCTAAAAGGATTTGGCAGAGTTCTGACCCTCCTGGGCAAGATACAATAAGTAAGTAACCAAATATGTATACAAATCCAAGAAGGAATAAAGACTAAGAAGAAATGAAGGAGAGTTCAGTAATAGAATATGGAATATGGGAGAGGGAGCTCTTTGAGTGTGGTTAGAGAAGGTGTTTCCAAGGAAGGAACATTTAAGTTGACTTTAAAGGATACAAGAAGCCAACCGGGAAGACTGGAGGTAAAACACCCTGGATTTAGGGAGTCATATGTGTGAAATCCCTAAGAAGAAGGCTTTGAAATGTTCAAAGAACTGAAAGGAGGCCAGGGTGGCCGCACAGCAAAGCACAGTGAGACAACATGAGGGGCAGTAGAGGGATGCACAGGGAAAATGACATGGGGCTCAGAGCACGGCAAGGGCGTGGGGTTCCACTTCAAAGCAGACGTGAATTCCATTTTGGAAAATGATGACTGTGGCTCCTTTCCTCTGCTGCTGCTGCTGCTGCTGAGTCGCTTCAGTCGTGTTCGACTCTGTGCGACCCCACAGACCGCAGCCCATCAGGCTCCCCGTCCCTGGGATTCTCCAGGCAAGAACACTGGAGTGGGTTGCCATTTCCTTCTCCAATGCGTGAAAGTGAAAAGTGAAAGCAAAGTCGCTCAGTCATGTCAGACTCTTCGCGACCCCATGGACCACAGCCCACCAGGCTCCTCCATCCATGGGATTCTCCAAGCAGGAGTACTGAAGTGGGGTGCCGTTGCCTTCTCCTTCCTTTCTTCTGGGAGAATACAAATTTCTTTATATTTTATAGCAGAGAAGAAACCAGGCTTTAGAGTCTGGGTTTAGCACAACACCAGCCACTTATTCGCTGTGTATCCTTGGTGAGTTACTCATTTTCTGAGTCTCAGTTTCCTCATCAGTGAGGTCAGGCTAAGTTATGCTGCAGTAGTAACAACAAAAGCTACCCCGAACATCAATGACTTATTACAACAAAAATCAATTTTATTCTCACTTGAAGTCCACTAAAGACTTCGTACAACGTTCCAGTGCAGAACACACCCTGGTTGGCACAGCCTTCCAGATTGCCTCCATCTCATGTACATGCAGATCAGCTCGCTGTAGAGAATTGGTCACTATAATTAAAAAGTTTCCTTCGGGAATGGCTTTTTACAAGTGCTCACATTTTATCAGATAAAGCAAGTCACATGGCCATTCTTAACCATGGCCACCTTAAATTTAAGAAGCAGGGCAAGGTTTCTTGTTTATTGGCAGCCAAGGGCATCAGACCTCACTGAATAATGGTAATAACATTTCTTGCTCGTATCGTGTCAACTGTTAGAAATAATACATGCAAAGTGCCTATACCTTATTTAGCACATAGTAAATGCTCAATGAGTGGCTATGATTATTAGCTTCGTCTCTTAAATTCCTGGTGCTCCTCCTCTGTGGGATCTCTTCCAATGAGTGATATCTAGCAGGCTCTCTATTCCTGGATTCTGCACGGAAGGTCCATGATTGGCTGAATCTGTGGGTGCAGGACTGAGGGTTCAGAGGGCTAACTCTTAGATATGGTGGTTGTCTAAACCTGATAGAACAGCCTATTTTGTAGGAGAGAAAAATGGAATCATTACACCCTTCACATCATGGATTGGCCAGCTGTAACATGTGGGCCAAATCTGACTGCCACCCGTTTTGTTAGCTAAATTTTTATTGCAGCTTGGGCATGCCTGTTCATCTATATAGTGTCTGTAGCTGCTTTCACTGTGGCTGCTGCTGCTGCCGCCAAGTTGCTTCAGTCGTGTCCGACTCCATGCGACCCCATAGACGGCAGCCCACCAGGCTCCCCCGTCCCTGGGATTCTCCAGGCAAGAACACTGGAGTGGGTCACCATTTCCTTCTCCAGTGCGTGAAAGTGAAAAGTGAAGGTGAAGTCGCTCAGTTGTGTCCCACCCTTAGCGACCCCATGGACTGCAGCCCACCAGGCTCCTCCATCCGTGGGATTTTCCAGGCGAGAGTACTGGAGTGTGGTGTCATTGCCTTCTCCGTTCACTGTGGCAGAGTTGAGTAAACACAACAGAGGCTGCTTGGTCTGCAAAACCCAACATATTTGCTCTCTGGACCTTAACAGAGAAAGTCTTTTGACTTCCTCTTTTGATTATCTTTTTTTTTAATTAATTAATTTTTTTATTGAAGGCTAGTTGCTTTACAGAATTTTGTTGTTTTCTGGAAAACCTCAACATGAATTCGATGATCTTAGTGCTTGACCCTCCCTAGTCATTCAGGCTTTCTCTGGAATATTCTCAATTTTTTCCCTACCTTAGGACACTGTGTCGTCTTATCTGCAGTCCACACCCTTGTCCCCATCCTCCCCGTCTTAACTATATTTTCATGTTGATTCTCTGCCTAGTTTAAAAAGAAGGAAATCAATGAGGAACTTGAATTTTTCCTGGACTTATAATTTTTCTTCTCTTTTCTCTGGTGTACTGGCTGTGATTGAAAGAAAACTTGTGAGTAATCAAAGCCAACTGCCTCCATAACCAAATCTGGGCTCCCTCTTGTGGGTGGCTGGAGACAGCTGCTCTTCCCTGTCCTTTCTTTGTGCAGGGCATCATTTTCTGTTCTTTATCTCTTGACATGAGCGCTGTTTAATGGAACATGGCTCTTTGCACAGATCCGGAGAGTTTGTCAGCAACTGTGGTTTGTTTTGTTTTTTAAACCATGTTAGTAGGGGGAAAAGACCTGTTGTAAATTGTGTTCAAAAAATACTTTATAGGGCCTACCTGTCCACAATGGATAAATCAGTTGCTTTAAATTAAATTCTCTAAAACTGAAAGGCCTTGGGTCTGGTACTGGATTTATTCAGACTCTAGAAAAACAGTAATTTTCTAAGTCAACATTCTGACCTCACTTGAGTCAGCCACTGATCGTGATAAAGCCTTTCCTTGCCATTTGCTGCTCCCTTTGAAGGAATTAAACACAGGTCCTGGGGAGAAAGCTACTGAAGTCCAAGGGACAGAAACCAATCAAGACGTGCCAGCCACGGTGGCAGGCGTGCTGATCACAGATGTCCACTGCCTGGTCCCGCCGCTGCTGGGCCCAGTCAAGAAGTACCAGCCACGGTGGCAGGCGTGCTGATCACAGATGTCCACTGCCTGGTTCCGCCGCTGCTGGGCCCGCCCCCTGCAAGGACGCCACCTCCAGGAAGCTGCAGCCCCGCTGGTGATTCCTCTGCTCACCTAGGACTGAAAGTAAAGTAAAGTGAAAGTGAAGTCACTCAGTCGTGTCCGACTCCCTGCGACCCCATGGACTGCAGCCCACCAGGCTCCTCGGTCCATGGGATTCTCCAGGCAAGAATAATGGAGTGGGTTGCCATTTCCTTCTCCAGGGGTCACTAATTAAGCCTTATTTCTTCGTTCTTTACGCTGGGCTGGAGGATATCATCGGTCAGTCCTGTGGACGCGCTGGCGTCCTACTGCTCAGTCTCTTTCTTAAACTTTGCACAGGCCAGCATCTGTGACAAGCGATTGCAGCACTCTCCAGCTCAAGCCCTGACCCTTGACTCCAGAGATCAACATTGCCTGGGTAGCCACTCATGTGAAATTATTTCAGCTCCCAAATGCCCTTTCCTCCCACATAGATCCACTTTTGCAGAACAGAATCACAGCTTAGTTGGCAGACTTACTATCTGATCATGTCCTTCTATGGCTGGAATGGGACTTCCACGATCACGTGGCTTGGGTACTTCACAGGGAAAAAGCTGAAGCTCCGAGACGTAGGGTCGTATAGTCAGTGACGAAACCATGTGTTTTCGTGTCTCCCTTTTCATGCCTCTTCTTCCCAGTGAGTTTAAGTGTAACTGTTCCCCCAGAACCATGACTGTTTTTAGCCCAAGGACCTTGATGAGTGAGACATTCACAGTGATGGGGAATCACATGCCTGCCAGGAACATTTCAGGTCTTTGGGGGCCATGCTCGTCTAGCTGGGAGATGAGTTCCGCCAGGGATCTGCATGTGCCCTGGGACAGGGGAGGAATCAGAGGGTGAGCTGCTTCTGCCTGGGCTCCTGGGAGCCACAGGGAGGCCTGCCGAGGCTTTCTGCTTTTAAGGCCCTCGTCACTGAGGCAACCCTCGTCTCTCACCCTCTGATTCAGGAACTTCTAGGGACTGACGACTTTGTTTGGAAGCTACTCTTTTGATGCCATCTTACCTTATTTCCCTGCACAAATTTGCTGCTACATGGAAACCAACATTTGTGGTTCCCTGAAACTTGAGCACCAGGCCAAATGGTCCTATTGGTTCCTCCTCCATCACGTTTATAGATCTGGGCCACTACCTCCTGAAGCATTCGTTTTACTTGGTGCTTTGGCCCCCAAAATATTGGCTTATATCCCATCTAAGCTATGTCCATTCAAGCAAGTATACAGTATAGGGGAGATGGCAGAATTTTCAGGTATTTTTAATGTAAGTGGAACAAGAGACTTCTAAGAAGTATGTGTTAGTGGCAGGCCACTTCGTTTTCTGACCTCTTCCTAGGTCCCCAGGAGTAGCTTTCACTTACTATCTGCAGCTTAGTGGCACCTTAATAGAAACATGATGAACCTTGAACTGATGTAATCATTTTGTTTGCAAATGAGGAAAAGGAGTTCCGGCATTTAGGTGGCTTGTCTTGGCCATGTGAGTGAGCATGAGTGAAAGTTGCTCAGTCTTGTCCAACTCTGCGACCCCACGGACTATGTGCAGTCATGGAATTCTCCAGGCCAGAATACTGAATTGGGTATCCTTTCCCTTCTCCAGGGGATCTTCCCAACCCAGGGATCAAACCCAGGTCTCCTGCATTGCAGGCAGGTTCTTTACCAGCTGAGCCACAAAGGAAGCCCTTGGCCATGTGGGATAGTGGGAAAAACGTGGGTTTGAAATCCAGAAATTGCTCTTATTTGTGTCTGTTTCAGCCATGTTCAGTTCAGTCGCTCAGTCGTGTCCGACTCTTTGAGACCCCATGAATCGCAGCACGCCAGGCCTCCCTGTCCATCACCATCTCCCAGAGTTCACTCAGACTCACGTCCATCGAGTCCGTGATGCCATCCAGCCATCTCATCCTCTGTCGTCCCCTTCT